>VFFE01006325.1:116761-207640 GCA_008921705.1 Burhinus oedicnemus
AAAAAAAAAAAAAAAAGAGTCAAACTTAGGAGGCATTCAAGCCAGCCTCATTTTAATCTATTTTTCATGTTAAATTATCCAACTGAGGGAGCGGGAGAGAGAAAGGGGAAGGAAGGGATAATGTGAGAAATGTTTTATTTGACAATGTGTCATTCGGAAACTGATTATTTCTGTCTCCGAGCTTTTTAATATTCCCAAACAATGGCCAAGCCGCGCGGGGATTTGGTATTCTAAGGCTGGATTTAGAATACTCTGTTCTGCAGTGATAAGAACACGGGCCTTTAATCCTCTGAGCTGTGAACATGCATATTCTCCCACGTAATGTCCTTCCTGCCGCGCTCCCGCGTGCCCCGCGCCGGCCGAGCGGGAGCCGCCGGGCACTGGAGGGTTGCTGAGAGCTACAAGAGAGGAGGAGGGATGGGAGGAGGAGGATGAGGGAGAAGGCAGCCAGTGGGGACAACCCACACGTGTGCAGAACTGCAGGGCTTGTGGCACGGGAGCAAATCTCAGCTGAAGCTGGAAAGCAGCAAAGCTGGGACTTACTTGAAGCACAGAAGGAAAACCGATGGAAGAAGCCACCTCGAAGCCCAAGAGACTGGGCGCTCATATAAATTATGAAGGCTGCCAAGCTGCCAACCTGGAGGGTGATCATTGTTTGGGCATCTGTTTGAGATGCTGAACAATTTCTGAGCAGCAAAAGGATGCATGTGCTTCTTCGAACACAAACCACCACCCTCCCCTACCAAAGCAGTGAAAGATGAGGGAGTCCTGCTGCTCCTCTGGGGTCTGGACAAACTCTTTCTTTCAACAGGCTGTGGCCTTTCCTGACTCTGCCCAGGCTCCTCAGCCAGCTCTGCTCCCCACTGTGGACGTGGTGTGGCTCCCCAAGGAGTCCTCCAGCCCCGCAGCTTTGCAGTCAAACACAGAGCAATGGCAGCAACACAGTCCAGCCATTATAAGACCAAGCCCTGATGGTCTGCTGGCCACCACAGCAAAAAGGGCTGAAGTCACAGAAGAAGGTCCCAGGCTGGAGGAGTAGACAGTATGGGCTGGGCAGACCTCTTACACCAAAACATCCCTTCTATGGGTCAAATCAAAACCAGTGCAAAACAGTGCAGCATTCAACCTGGTGCTGACCCGACCCTCTTCTGATGCTTCCTCTGAACATGGATACAAAAGCTTGCCCTCGAGGGAAAATAAAAAAAACAAAAATCCTTCTTTCTTTTCTAACTTTGAAGCCACTATTGCTCCAGCAAGACTTCCAAAGCCAACAATTATTGTCCCACAGTGTGCTGACAACCAGCCCCATCGCTACCTACCTGCTGCTGGGTGAGACGGGGCTCTCACAGCCCAAGGCCACCTCTCCAAGGACATTCCCCTGGGACAGCCAGGCTCTGCCCAGCACAAACCCTGCACAACCCCCCCCCCATCGCGCCCTGCAGCTTCGGAGAGCTGGGGCAAGCAGGACCCCAATGCCGGAGCATCACATTGCCCTGTGCCATCCCTGCAGGGGAACCACGGTAAGCAAAGAGGTATCAGCAATAACCACGCAATCCTCTCAGCTCTTCACACTGTGTACTTTTTCCTTTCTTTCCTTTTTGGCTGTGACGGTAATTAAACACTAGAACAATTTACCAAGAGTTGTAGCGGATTATCCATCACTGTCAATTTTTTATTTATTTTATTTTTTTTTTTAAATCAAGCCTGGATGCTTTTAGAAAAGTTACGCTTTATTTCAAATGAGAAATAAAGGCTTCAGGAAATTCTTGTACTCTGTGTGGCACTGGAGGGCAGAGCAGATGATCCCACAGTCCCTTCTGGTCTTCCAGTCCCTCAGTTTTGTCCTCCCCACATTTCTTCAACCATCACAGCGTTCAGCTCTAGAGCATCTTATCTCTCTTTCAAACATTTCATAGAATCATAAAATGGTTTGAGTTGGAAGAGACCTTGAAGACCATCCAGTTCCAACCCCCCTGCCATGGGCAGGGACACCTCCCACTAGACCTGGTTGCTCAAAGCCCCATTCAACCTGACCTTGAACACCTCCAGTGATGGGGCACCCACAGCTTCTCTGGGCAACGTGGGCCAGTGTCTCGCCACCCTCACAGTCAAGAATTTCTTCCTAATATCTAATCTAAACCTCCCCTCTTTCAGTTTAAAACGGTCACCCCTCGTCCTATGGCTCCACTGCTTGACCGAGAGTCCCTCCCCAGCTTTCCTGTAGCCCCTTTAGGGACTGGAAGGGGCTATAAGGTCTCCCCGGAGCCTTCTCTTCTGCAGGCTGAACAACCCCAACTCTCTCAGCCTGTCCTCACAGCAGAGGTGCTCCAGCCCTCTGATCATCTTCATGGCCTCCTCTGGACCCACTCCAACATTTCATTCCCTCCCAGGTCAACCCAGACACAGAAAGCACCACCAGACCGTGGACACCAGCAGGCAGGTAAAACACATCCAGCTAATACAGACCAAAGGGAGAGATGCCACCAGCAAGGACCAAACATTGGACCTCCACACCTCGGCACACAAACCTCTCCTGGCTCATCTCAGCCATTGCCGAGGGCTATAATAAAGCAGCGCTCAATGAGCAGGTGTAGCAAACATTTGCATTAGGTTTTAGCCATGCTGTAATTTGAGCTAACAGATTTCTAATTAATTTAACTAAAAGCCATGGTGAACAGCAGCACACAGACCCTATAAATGCCGCTTCACCAGGTGGAGGCTTGCTCCTGGGCACAGGTCCTCCGAGGCCACGTCCCAGGGTGAACCATGACCAGAGTTGGGATCATCCGCCTCAGCCATTATAACAGTGTCTATTAATTGGCAATCAAGCCTCTCAGCCAAACACTCTGCTGCAGCCAAACTCGGAGAAGACGCCCGTCGGTGCCCAGGCTGGCTGGGGGGCAGCCCCAGGTCTGTCCATCCTCTCCCTCCCAGCTCCACCAGCAGGTCTCTTCCCCAGGCCAGACCCTGCACCAGGGCCCCCGCGCCTGCCCCCCAACCAAGCTACGCTCAGGACAACTTCGGAAGAAAAATACCACATTTGGTTTGCGTGGCATCGGCTTCTTCCCTTTCCAGATCAAACCTCCACACCACACCAGCTTCTCCCCAGGACTCCTTTGCCTTATTGCTCTTTCTCTCTTTGCTGCACCTCTCAATTTAAATATTTCTTCTGCAAATCTTAATTAACATGCCGTTTGCACCTTCTTTCAGATCATTAATGATGAAAAATAAGGCTGATCTCTGTAGACATCTCTCAGAGTCTCCCCTCTCCGGCACACTGCCATTTATCACAACCTCCTTTGCACCCTGCCGCTTCCTCGCCCTCCTGGGGCGCAGGACATGCCCGCAGACGGCACACCATCCCTCTGGCTTTAAAGAAACAGCAGGGCAGGGGAAAGGATGTCATATCGTGTGCTCTTCCCTACAGCAGGGATAACACCAGCCTCTGGCTGTCGTCCTCATAACGGGGGAGTTTTGCCATTTCCTGCAGAATCAAGGTTTCTGCACCCACAGCACTCCTGTCTGCCTTTCCGTCCTCCCCCTCTCGTGTCCGTACACACTGGCTCATCGCAACCAAGTCTAAAAAGGCAGAAAAGGTCTCAGAAATACCAACGTCCCTTCAGCTCTGTGGTAACAGGAGATAGGTAGAAGAAAGATCACCCCATCCACTAATGGGCATCATACAGGCGGTCAGGGAAGGGTTACTGGAGCCATCCAAAGGCATGCAAGGAGGGACAGGGCAGGAGAGAAACAGGGTTTTGGGAAACAGGCTTCATAAGAAGCAGTCACATCTCCTACAAGAGGAAAGCAGGGCTCATGGACAGAAATGGAGCAGTAGCACCTGGCGTTCGGGAAGGCACTGGATCCTGTCTCGGTAGATGCACACGCAGGCAGAGAGACCTGACCAAGCCTGCTCGGTCCTCACACAGCCTCTGCCAGCAGAAGGGAAGTGACAACGTACACCAAGGATGGAAGGATGCTTACTCTCTTTCCACATCCACGGTGGACGGCAGGAGAAGCTGTGAGCTTGACATGCAGCGAGGACCGCTCAAGAAGAAACACAACTGGAAGCAGCATGATGTTCCCAGGAGAGCTGGGACATCTGAGCCACTGGAGGTCACGTGCCCAAAATACGGAGCAGTAGTGGCATGTCTTGGGGATGCTGGGCTCCTGCCAACTCCCTTCTCCAGCTGCCCTTCCTGATGGCAGGCAGCTTCTGTCTGGAGGAGACGTTGCCCACCCCTGTCCACGAATCACAACCACCCTCTGACAGCACGTACCCTTCCGTGCTGTGGAGAGGCAGCAAATGAGCCCATGGGTGAGCATCAGATAGGGAAACTGAGGCAGAGCATGAGGAGGAGAGCAAGGACATACAGCAAGCCAGCACAAAGGCTAGCGAGGAAGAGATGAACACCAGGATTTAAAACAAAACCAAACCTCCAGAGAGACCTGAATCCAGTCCTGATCTCAAAACCACTCAACCCCAACTCTCCGTACAAGACAGCAATGATACAGGGCAAATCTACTAAAAAATACCGCATTTTCTCCCTGTACGCTTCAAATCCCCCTTCAAGCACTGCTTCACCAAGGTGCTTAACCACACGCTTAACTCTAAATATGTGTTTAATTCCCATTACAGTCCATGAGACTACAGCACACGCCTCAGCGCTTTGCTAAGCAGGGATGGCTGCTTGAATTGTGGCCCGAAAAGAACTGTAGTATGTCTTTTTTTCCCCCTTTTTTTTTTTATCCTCTTTTCACAGCTCTTACAACATCGCCGAGCTCCAGCGATGATGGGGCGCTGCCTTCTGTCGTTGTTATCACAGCTATGTCCCCTAACCCTGCCCAGGGCCGACGGCACCTATGAACCACCCTCTCTGAAAGGGCTTATGCTGGTGCAAGGGAGTGCAGGATCTGGCCCAGGGGTTTGAAGGGAAGGGTTCCCATGGGATTGCTCCATCAGACCTATGCAGATCCATCACACGCGGCCACTCTGCTTGCCATGCCGTACGCACACGCGTTGGGCATAAATTTAATAGCATATACAGTCCTGCAAAGTGTAACACATGCACGAGAGATGAGAGTTACAGTTGCTGTGGGAACCATAACTTTAAAATCTCTGACTCTTCCACGTTAAAAAAAAATAACGAGTCAGACAAAAAGTCACATTTCCATATAATTTTAGGTGGTTTTTTTTTAAGCCACGCTAAATTTTGTTTTGCTGTTTCATCCAAGAATGGAAACAAAAAGGAGGAGTGAACCTGCCAATCAGCCTTTCTGTGCCGTTCAGACATGCAATGTGATGTTCCAGGAAATGTTTATTTGAATGGTCTCCCAGGCACCGGCTGTGTGCAAGCACCAAAATACACAAACCTCAATCACACCGAACATGTCTGCATATCCCGAGCTGCACATCTTGCTAGGATAACAATTCAAAACGACTCCTAATCCATTTTTATGATGTAAAAAAGGCATTTATTTGCAGCGAACTGAAAGAGGAGGGCTGGAGGTGATTTTATTAAGCACCTGATTGCCAGCTCTTTTTAAAGCCAGAGCGCAGATTGCATAAATTGTGATTTTAATACGCGCTAAACGGTTCACCTAAATCGGCTGACCCGCTAACCCGGAGCTTGCCCTCAGAGAGGGAAGATTTTAAAATGCATAAGGTCTCGTGTGTTCGAGTTCATGTTTCCCTAATGCGGGCAGGCTGCCTGAGCACAAAGCTGAGACAAAAACAAAAGCCCTTTTTTTTTTTTCTTTTCCAAGGAGTTTCAGTTACTGAGCCCCATCCCTCCTCCCAGCAGAGCCTGCTAGGGACACCACCCCATGTTCCTCCTGCTCGGCTCATTTACACCTGGGACCTGAACTGCATTTTCGCCACATTCCAAACAGAAGGAAAAATCCACTTGAGTTAAGAACGACCAATCTTGGGTTTAAATTAAAAAAGTCACCCCATCCACAGTAAGTCTCTCCCGCACACAAGAGGTCTCGCAGCAAGGGCTGCCATACCTCGTGGGCTGAGAGCGCCCAGGGTCGTGCCAACACACAACGCACCTGGTCATTAAACACAAGGCTAAAGGTACATCCCTCAAAGCCACCCATGCAAGGTCCCCCTCTGCACCATCTTCAGAGCACAGCTCAAACCCCGGCAGCCTGCGGGAACCCAGCTTGGGTGTGGAGCATCCCAACAGCTGGTGGAGCTGCCCTATGGTTGCTTCCCAGCAAAGACAGCCTCTGCCAGGGGAAGGGCAAGTGGGAATCCACCCAATACCAAGAGGGACCACCAAAGAGACTCTGTGTGGCCTTCCCACATGAAAAAGAAGAGCAATGAAGTCCTCCGAGGCTCAGTTTTGGCTTGGTTTCAACTGAAATCACCAGGAACAGCAGCTTGACCATGCCTGCTTTGCCTGATGCTAGTGGGGAGCACGTCCCTGCCCCACCTCTCCTCCCCTCCAGAACTTCCCAAGCTGGTCACTTGGGGGATCCTCTTAATCAGACCCCTCCAACAGACCTGCAGATTTGCACCCTGCACCTGCGCGTCCCTGGGCAGGGACAACGGGTCCCACAGGAGCCCAAACCCACCTTGCTCTGCTCTTCACTCCTCCCGCTTCAAGGACAGACAGCGCTGCCTATGGGAACATCTCATGGTTTTTTTCCAGACTTTCCTGCCCAGAGCTGTGGGCGAAGCTTTGCCCACGCAGGTTCCCCATCCCATGGCAGAGCAACTGGCACGATGCCCTTGGCTGTACTGGCCAAGCCATACCGCTCTCTGTTTTTCTGGAGCCACTTCTATCACATTCTTGCTTCACCCATTGCCCAGCGGAGATCACAAACACCTCCACAGCTTCTGCCCGAGCTGGTGCCTTCTCCTCCAGAGAAAAAAAAACAAAACAAAACAAAAGGCAGAATATTTATTTTAGCATCTGATGGAGAAGTCAACCTGCTGGTCAGTTGGCCCCAAGGGACAGAGCAGCACTGGTATTAGTCACAGCAAAAGGTGCGTAGAGGTGGCACGATGAAGAAAGGATGCATCTAAACTCAATAATTAAAAAAAGGGATAAAACTCGGAGAAGTTGCACATCTTTTAGGAGCCTCTGCCTCAACCCCAGGCTGATTTCAGACCTCCTGAGTGACCACCCACAAACCTCCGCACCTCCACTGCTCAGTGCCTCCCCCCAAAACACAGTGCAGGTCCTACCTTTGCTCCTGCCCCGTGTTTATAGAATCACAGAATCACCTAGGTTGGAAGGGACCTGTAAGATCATCTAGTCCAACCATCTACATAACGCTGCCAAGTTCACCACTAAACCATGTCCCTCAGCACCACGTCTACTCATCTTTTAAATATCTCCAGGGATGGCGATTCCACCACTTCCCTGGGCAGCCTCCTCCAATGCTTGATAACCCCTTCTGTGAAGAAATTTTCCCTAATATCCAATCTAAAGCTCCCCTGGCGCAATCGAACCCATTTCCTTTCGTCTTATCACTTGTTACTTGGGAGAAGAGACCAATCCCCACCTCACTACAGCCTCCTTTCAGGTAGCTGTAGAGAGCGATAAGGTCTCCCCTCAGCCTCCTTTTCTCCAGGCTGAACAACCCCAGTTCCCTCAGCCGCTTCTCAGAAGACTTGTGCTCCAGACCCCTCACCAGCTTTGTTGCCCTTCTCTGGACACGCTCCAGCCCCTCAATGTTCTTCTTGTAGTGAGGGGCCCAAAACTGAACACAGTTTTGCTTTTTTTTGGACAGCGAGTACATGAGAGCATATCCCAGAGCACGTGTATGCAGCTTATCTCTGCGGCACCCAGGAGCCACCGCAGACTCGAGTGGCAATTAATACAGGGCCCCCCAAAATCACAGCCACTGCGGCATACCCCTTCCAAACAAAGGTTTAACAAATGCTAAAGCGAGGTCTGAAATTACTAGGATTATTACAATATCTACCAGCAGAGCATTCGCTAGCAAATGATGAAATATAATTAAAAGTAAAGAACACTTGTCAGATAAATGAGTAACATGTACTGCTGTTGCAAAAGTACCTTTCTTGTTTTTTTAATAATTGTGTTTATCTGCTTCCTCACTAATTTACAAAAAATGCAGTTAATTCTCAGTAGATCTCACAACCATTAGTGCGAATTAATGCTGTTCCCACTGTATATTCTGCATATATTAAAAAAAAATTAATCTAATAAGAGATGCACATCTCCGGATGAGGGAACACAAACACAATTCACATTGTGCCTCCAGCTTCCAAGTGCTGGTGAGCGACATGGTACAACATCCTTTCTGCTCAATTAACCAGCCAGCTTCTGGGGGCTGCCAGATCTTGGCCAGTTGTCCAGAAAAGGTGGCAAAGCACGGAGAAAAATTCACCACAGACTTAAGGAACGGGGACTTCTTGGAGTAGCCCAACACCTCCAAGCCCTGTTGATGGACCAGCTCTCCTCTGCATTGGTGTGTGCTGCTGCTCTACACAGCGTGGAGCCAAGACAGGCGAGAGACTGGAAAAGGGGTTTAGAGTTTATTTAGGGACATCTCAAAACAATTTTTGGAACGAGGAGCTGATGGGAAGGTGCTATTGTGCACGCAGGAATGGAGGGAAAAAGAGCTCTTTTTGTGGTTGTTGGGGTTGGTTTTTTTAAGGGTTTATTACTGAGCTCGTAGCTGGCAGCTGCTTTGGGAATGATCCAGCCTATTGTGTAAAAATAAAAAAAAATTTTAATAAAAAAATCTACCTCACCGTATTTAAAGTGCAAATATTTCAGCATAATGAACATCTTTCTGAAAAGCAGCAGCACAAACCGCTGCTTTCCAGGGGGAGAGGGAGGGTATCCAAACACAATAACAGGCATAAAAGCTCCGTGCACGTGTCTACGTAGCGCTTGGCATCCGACGGTACTTTGCAATTCCGGCATCATAACTCAGGCTACAGGAGTTACATGCTGCAGCCCCCCCATACCCCGGAGAAGGGCCTCCACTGGTACCTGCAGCATTGCACACTGGAGGGGAGAAAAAACACAACCAAAAAAAAGTTTTATCAATTTGCACATATGCAATTAGAGAAATGCACTGCCCCTCCCCACCCCCCCGTGCGCAGGCAAATCCGCGACTTTCATCTGAAGAAAAGCTCAGAGAGCTCAGCAAGTTCACAAACCCTTTTCTTTCCCAAAACGTTACAGCTATTCCCACCGGGTTATTAAGAGCCCAGTTAAGTACAGCACTTAACCATACCCTTAACTCCCATTAACTTCACCCGGACTTTGCACATACATAAAATTTATCGGGTGTTTCAGGACTTTTTTGTCTTTCTGCCCAAGAACACCGAGTTCCCATTACCCAGCCCTCGGTCTGATGCCTCCAAATGACCTCGGGGCTCGGCACAGTGGAAAAGCAAATCCAGGGGGCCAGGAGTTTTCCTGCCCTACGGCTCCCACACTTATTGCTTACACACCCGTGGGTCCACAGAAGCCTTCTTGTTCTGCAGCACGTTGGACCATGCTAAGGCATCCCACGGAAACCCTGCTACCCGTTCGCCCAGGTCTCTTGCTGTATTGACCAAAAGCCGAGAATACAAAAGGACGGGAAGGCACCAGCTTTGTTTTGCTCACTCGTTTTCAAGTGGGCTTTGAAGGGGACGAGGCCAGCAATGTCCTTGCCGGGGAGCACAGGGCATCCCACTGCTGGGCTGGGAGGGGAAAAGCCAAGTTTGCATCTGCCAAAGGGCCCTTGGCACCCCCAGGGGGGCAGCCGGAGCAGCTTCAGCTCTGGAGAGCTCGGCACATCCCAGGGACAGTCCCCATCCCAAAGCACTTGCAGCTCGAGGCACCTGCAATTCAAATCCCTCTTTTTTCTTTTTTTTTTTTCTCCCCCCCCCCTGTATGGATACAGGACATCAAAGATGATGGGAGCAGAGCAAAGGATGAAGAAACCAGAGCTCCTACCTACACCTTTCCCCTGTAGGATGCTGCAGGAGGGAGACTCTGGACAGGTACCAAGATGCTGGCACTTCCAAAAGGACACTTACCTGCGGATTTTGAGGAAGGACCAGGGATTTAGGGCACTGCAGTCCAGCCTTCCTCAACGGTTTGAATTTAAAGCCTATGACTATTTCTGAGTCCACCACCAAGCTAACCCTCACCCTTGCTAGAGCAGGGCTTGGGAAGAGGGGACCTGAAGGGACTCCCTGGGGACCACCCAGCTGCAGCCCCCTTCGGGGCAGGGCTCAGAGCTGTGTCCCTGCTACCAAAGGGACCTTCTGCAGAGCTGCGAGCTTTCACTTGTGGTCTCACAAAGCAAGAAGCAGTCCTCGCACCTAATTACCACCATGTTCTTGCAAAGAAGAGACAGACTTAAGAGAATCTGGCACCAGAGCAGGAAGAGGCCAGCGGGCAGCAGCAATGGCTCAGAGGGGCAGGAGGATTTGGGGGAGCTGGTGGGTTCGCTCAGTGTCACACACACATACATCAGGGTCCTGGATTTTCTCTCCCTATATCCTCGCCGGCAGGATTGATGCCATCCCCTGCAGGACAGGTCACCAGCTGCCACCCCTTCCACCTCTGCTAGGGCTGCAGAGCACTGCTCAACCCCCCCAGTCTGGGGGGCCGGCTCAGCAGCCTGCCCGGTGCTGCAGCAAAGTCTGGGTGAGACCCAACGTAAGGAGGGTAAGCAGCAACAGAGCTGTAAAAGTGGTTATATTCCAAAATGTTGCCCAGCTGGCAACAGCCCTGAGCATCCTTCGTGCAGACAAGACATGGCCACCCAGCCCTGGGGATCCTCCTGTCCCAACTCCATCCCCCAGCTGCACCTCTTGTCCACAGAAAGCAGCAAAAACCACAGCGATGCCACCTGTGTGCCACCAAGATGACCGCCAAGCTCCCCCGTACACACCGCTCTATATGCTTAGAGGGATTGAGACAATTTGGGACTTGCATTCCCCAGCCTTGCTGTAAGCAGAGGGTTTGGAGCATGTCCGAGCAGGTTGCGTGTGTGGAAAAACGAAAGCTCCTTCCCAGATGGAGAGAGGGATGAAGGGCATGGCTACTACAGCCGGTTCACTGCAGCGCAGCTGCACCATGCCGTGAAAGTCCATGATGGGAACGCTGCGGCTCCCCCTCCCCATCCCACAGCGGCTGAGAAAGTGCCCATTTGGAACTGGGAAAGAATTCATTTCAATTAAATGTGCCTGGTGCTCCAAACGAAACCAATTAATTCTCCCCATCTGAAAGCTGATTAGCTGGGATATCTGGGTAAATGGATAATAACAGGCTAATAACCCCCTCCCATCCCCATGTGCATGCTGATGCTGCTGTGAGGTTTTTGACACGGTGTCGCAAGCGTAATTGTAGCATCTGTGAGTAATCGCGCAGTGAATCCGGCCACTGATGGCAGGCGGCACCATCCCCGGCAGCAGGCTGGGACGGGGCAAGGATGGCGGCTTTGGAGCCAGCCTGACCCCGGTTACCCCCTCCCAACCCTGTGCCCCCCATGGCAGCATCCATCATGGCACGAGCCCTGTGGCATGGCCTCTCCGCTCCCCCACCAAGTGACACCAGCGGGGGCTTGCTAGGGCCAAGCACAGCCACAGGGGCTGGGTGTTCTGCTGATGAGCAGTAACTCATTAACACACACAGGCTGCAAACAGGGCTCTGTGCAAGGAGAGCTGCCCCCCACAGCTCTCCCCCAGACCTCCTTCATTCCCCCCCCAGGAGGGCTGGGCACGGCAGCTCCCCACTCTCCCCAGGGCTGTTATTAGCTGGTTAACTCTACCATTTAATTAATTTCCTCATCCTTCTCCCTCCACTCCTGCCCTCTGGGATGGGCTCCCACCCAGCCTGGCCTGGGGATGGATGGAACACGCACCGAGGCGCTGGGGTTAAGGGGCAGGGGAGAGTTCTGCACCTCCACCCCAAAACCACCTTACAGCACCCCTCAATTTAAGCATCCCCCACCAACCCAGGTATGGGATGGGCAGCTCCCAGAGCTGTGCCAAGGCTCAGCCACCCGTGTCCTCAGGGAGTTCAAACAGTTGAATCCAGACGCAGGGACAGCAGCGAGCAGGAGAGGACAGGGGAAGGCACAAAGCCATCCCACCCTCTCCTGCGTTCCTTGTTCCCTCCGGTCCCAGAGTCGTCCCCAACACCACCGCAGGCCTGGCCCCCCAGTTCCCTGCTAAGGGGTGGCTGCTGGCTGGGGAGCCGGTGGCAGGAATTTTCCAGCTCTGCTCTATTTTTTTTCCCAGTTGGAAAGCGTTGATTAGCTAAAACCCACTTTCCAATAGGGTATTTTCGGTTAAGAGCAATCTCCAAGCCAAATCACGCATGGAGAAAAACAAAGATCTCAATCCCGCTGCCATTTTCTAATCAAATTTCCTTTTACTAATTTGACAGCCCTGTTTTGAAAATCTAAATTTAAAGCTAAAATAAAGTTAGATTCCACAGCTAAATGGGAATCAAGACGCAATATTTCAAACGGAGCTAACAAAGCTCTTCTACCCACACCTTTCGGCCCATGAAGCACCTCTCCACTCCTTATTTGCTGCTCCTGATGCAGACAGTGAGTATTGAGCTTCGGTTTGCTTCCTCCCCCAATGCACCCCCCAACAGTTTGTTTTTAGCTTCTGGGAGGCAGGAAAACCACCTCCCACCCAGCTCCGTCCCAGCTCACCCCGATGCGATGCAGAGCCCGTCCCGCCGGCTGGGCTGAGTTCACAAGTGCACATCTAATCTAAATTAAACCCAGCCCATGCAATGCTCCCAATCTTCAGAGGAGGCCTGGCCTCCTGCACAAGAAACAGCTTTGCCTGAGGGGAGAAGCATGAATGGGAGATGAAGATACAGCCATATGTTCCCGGAGAAGCTTGCCTGGGTGGCAAGGTGAAGGCGGTCAGTGAGGCGAGGAGAGAGCCCCCGGGTAGAGAGAAGCATCCATTCGAGAGGCAGCGCAGATTTGCACCGGCTCCTCAGTCTTTCTAATCCTCCCCTTACTCCAAACAAGAACCACCTTTTGGTCCCCAAGCACTCAGCTGATGTCCTCAGCATCCAACCTCCTTTCAGGCTTTCATCACAAAAGAGTAATTTCCCATAGGACAAAGGAAGCCAAAAAAACAAGAGCATCCCTAATACGTTGTACAGACAGAGTGCTGGAAACTCAGTTCAACCTTTCTGGTCCACGCCTGCATGGTCCTTGTTCAAGCCCCCAACTCAGGGAGCCCAGGACACCCAGTCAACGTGCAAAACACCGAGGTGAAGGCAACCTTCCAGTCCACGGTTGGAGAGCACTTGGATGCGAGACCCAGTGACATCAGTGCCCCACATGCCACCACAGCAGAGTGGTACCAGAGAGCACAAGGAAGCTGCTTAGCTCTTTGCTAGCCACCACCCCAAGCACCACCTGGATGCCATTCACCAAGAGCTTCACTTGAGGCCAAGGAGACATGGTCCTCCTCCAACCCCTCTGGCTGCACAGCCCCATCCCAGCCTTCCCTGGACTTTCGTGGCCAGGCTTTCCATGCTGGTGGGGATTTTCCAGGGGCAGATGACTCTGCAGGGCTAGCCCACAGACCCAAGCCCAGGATCCAAGACGCCGCAGTGGGGGCAGCCAGCACTGCCCAGCCAAATGGAGCAAACCCTCTCTCCAAGGCAGGCAAATGTTTTCCATCAAGGAGTTTTAAAAACAAGCTCTTCTCTCCTGGCAGCCCCAGCAGAGGGCTGGCACAGGCTCCAGCACGCAAACAAGACCTCAGGAGCCCAAATGGGGCCAGAGTCACTACACGCAAGAAAACAATTAAGAAAACAAGGCTCAGGGCTCCGCTCTCTCCCCTGCATCCCTGTTTCAAGCAGCAGCACACCCTTCCCTCTGCCCTACCAAGTTCTGCTTCCACCACAGCCCCCCTCCCTAACTCATCCCACGGCACAGCCAAGGACCTAAGCCACCTCCAGCCACCAGCAGAGCTTGGCTGTGCCAAAGCAGACACGCCAGTCCCCTCCTGTCCCTCTGGGATGCTCAGCTCACCAGAGAAGAGGTGGTGCAGGCAGCGGAGGCTGCAGGCTGTCACAAGCCCTAAAGCTGCTCCTTCCCATCACCAGGTGCAAAACACATTTATCGTTTTAACATTCCCAGCGACAGCTCAGGGCTCCCTTTCCAAAGGACACTCGAGATAAAAATCTATGTGACGGCCAAGCAATTGCAGCAGGCGATTTAATGTGATAGCCCTGGATAGCATGAGGAGAGAAAAAGCCTGTCCCAAGAGCACCGGGTGAGTAAAGTTACACACTCGGCGACTGCATCCCTGCCTGGCCCATAAATGCTCACCATGGAACAAAGCCAGTCTGCAAAGGGAGGGGTAAATACCCTCTTTGGGTATTTAAAGTGTGGGTGCAACCCCAAAAAGGAGGGCTGGAGGGCTCAGCAGCAGGCAGGGCTGCCCCGGGGAGATTTGCCACAGGGCCCTGAGCTGCTGCATGATGTGTCCACCACAGATGGGTCTTGCCAGAATGGGATCTCCAGGTTTACAGGATCTGAAGATAGTTTCCCACGACTCCTCATTTCCACCCTTGCTTTCCTCCTCCTCCTCACACATCTCAGCGATGCTCGTTAACAGCGCAACTGAACTCAAACGATCCTCCCCAGCCAACCACTCAATCATCAGCTTCTGCCACGAACAGTTACCTTGTGCCACAAAGCAGCTTCCACCCTTACACCAGAGGGGGGACACGTGGCACTAGTAGGGAACAAGGAACCCCACAATGATCACAAGCTGCAAACGTGTAAGTATGAAAACAGCAAGACTAACGGCACCACGAGACGGTCAAGAACCTGCACCAGGCTTCAGCTTTCCACTCTTCTCCTTGGTGACCACCTCACCACGCTGGGCACGCTTTCTGAGCTTCCCCAGGGCAAGGTGACCCACGCATCGGCAGAACAACACTGAGCATCAGCTCTGCAACCCAAATGCTTCATCACACCGTATCTCCGCCCTGCACACAGCAGTTCTCCCCGCTTCATGGTGACCTGCCACCACCCATAAGTACCAGCTCAGGGCTGGGGGACAGCAGCTTCTACCACAAACCGAAGAGAGCCCTTACTCCTGGCTAGGGCTGCTGGGCATCATGATACCAAGCCGTTCATCACAAGGACCTTCCTATGCATGGAGACCCCATGGGAGGCAGAGTAACAGCACACCTACAAGGCTGCCCCGAGTCCTCCCTTGCCCAAAGCACTTCCAAAGCCCACTGCCTTCTGCTCGCCCAGGCACCGGGAGAGCAGCCACAGGGCGTCAGGGTGCTGCATGGCTGGGGAGATGCTGTGTTCAGCTCCAGCTCCTGCCACAGCTCTACCTGGCCTAAAAAGAATTATTAAACACCTGCACCAGTGTCCTTTCAGCAACTCAGGAAAAGCCCTGCCCCTGTTTCATGGGAGCGGGACAAAGATAAATCCATAAATCCAAGGACGCTGAACGTGTCTTGCGCAGAGCCAAAAGGAGCCCTGGGGAATGACAGCCCAGAACTCAGGGCCTCGGCACTCGCTGCAGGTCTCCACCACCCCGGCCTCGGGTCCCAAACCTCCCGCTCCCTGCAGGGACCGGCTGCTGGAGCAAAATGAACGGACGTGGCTACGTGGAGCATGGCATGGCCCATTTTTCAAGGGACACCTTGGAAAGAAAAGTACAAGTGCTTAGACTCCTCTTCTTTAAAACCAGACAGTCATCCTCCACACTCACATGTGTCTGCAACCGCTGGCCACGGAGCCACAGGCAACCCCAGGGCGAGAGGAGGATGCCAGCCTGCGTTCCTGCTCACTACTGGAGGCAAGACACTTGAAGCTAAATCCTCGGAGCAAAACATTTACAGGAAAAGGATTTCCATCAATCCCTTCAAACCACCTGCTTATTTAAATCAGTCCAAACATTGTAAGAGTGATTTGAAATACTAGGCTGTTGCAAAGTTGGGCTGAAGGCAACGTGCTGGAAGGGAAGCGTGTTTCGGTGGGGTTTGTAGGGCTGCTCCTCCTCAGGTCAGGCACAGTCCAAGCCCAGGTCTGATAGCACAGGCTGGAACAACCGCCCGGGGGGACAGGGATGTCTTGCAGAACAGGACAGAGAAACATCCGTCACCAGTGACAAAGTGTTACTGATCCTGCCCGGGGGCAAAGAGATGGATTCAATGACCTCTCCAAATCCCTTCTACTCCAGAGATCCTAAGGAAAAGTAATCCCCATTCTGCAAAACCCTGGAGAAAGGCAGTATATCCCTGGAGTATCCCAACTAACTGATGCCAGTGCCATCGACAGGGTGGGCACGTGTGTGTGGGGGGGTTGGGGTACTGAAAAAACCAACTCCCCAACTCAGAAAACCAAACCAAAACACAACCCTGCTGTCACAAAACGCCCCACCTCCCAAAGCCAAACCACTTCAGCGTTAACCTGAAAAACTTGTTTAAGACGACGACAATGAAAAATTAGCACAAGCCAACGCTTCACAAAGCACCCACTGCACTTGTGCAGCCTGGGGCGTGCAGGTGAAGCGCCCGTTCCCACCGACCTCCAAACCCCGGGGACCAAAGGCGTTTTCCAGGGAGGTTCAGTGCAGTGAGAGACGCTGACGGGTGCACAGACAGCAAGGGTCATTTGCTTCTCCACTTCATGTTCGAGTTTTCAATATTTACACTGTCAGGACATTTTCCAGCACAGATAATCGTTTAAACCTGAAACTTCTCAGAACAAAAAACCCATACAATTAGCAATTCCCCCACCAATCAGGAAAGGAAGAAAGAAGTCCAAAGCACAATTTAAGTCTGCATAAAATGGAAAAGAGCAAAGAACTAGCTATATATGAATGCAGTTAAACTAAAAAAATAAAGAAGTCATGGGTCCTATTTCTGTACATCACACCCTCCAGATCCCAGCTCAGTAATAGATATGTAAAAATAGCAATATACACACACATATGTATATGAAGCGTATATTTCATATAAACACACACATATACAGAGAGAAATGATATGGATGAAGTGCTTTTGGTCATACGCCAGCTCTGCGTATCCGCCTGCAGAAGAGTCCTGGTGGGACGTCCAGACCGGCGATGCCGAGGGGCTGGCAGGACCCCAGAAGCAGCCCATGGCTCCAGCCCGCAAGCTGCCATGCCGAGCAAGAGAGCAGGCACGTGGGAGCTCACATCGGCCGTGCTGTGGAGAAGGTCAGGGAAGCATATGGCATGCGTGCCAGGTGCTGGAAGAAGGACGACCTCCTCCTCCTCAGCAATTTTTAGGGCCTCATGAGCCAGGTCTCCCTGGCTCGAGGGGACAAGAGGAACAAGGGCATTTTTCTCTGCTATCAAACAAGATGCGAAACTCGCACGCATCCTCTGATGTGACACAGCTTCAAGGCTACAGGGTGATGCATTCCGCGCTCATCTCAGCTTCAAGCCTCAGCCCCCTTCTCCAGGACGGTCACACTGCTGTCACCCCCTGCCGAGCCACGCGCTGGGGTCAGGCCTTTTAGCTGGCGAGACCCCTACTGGGATGCATGAGCAGCAACCACGGCAACAGGCCACCTTTCAAATCGAGTTCACCCACAGAGAAGGTCAAGCCGTTTCCAAAATCGGGGGGGATCTTGCACCCAGCCTCCCCAGCTTCTCCATGCACTCGCTCTCCTCGTGACGTAGCCGTTCTCCTGCACCCAGCCCTGTTTCTCTCGCCCATTTACACAGAGCAGGAGGTTTCTCCCCAAGGGGAGCTCCCATTTCACTTGAGCATCACCACGATCCATGAGACAGGGCTCGCACGCAGGAGCTCCCTTTCACCTCCCTTCCCTGCAGAAACCCCTCTGCGCCTCCACACCTCTTCCTTCATTCCTCCTCACGTGAAACAAGGATGCTCCACGACCTTGCCGAGTGCACTGGGAAGAGCCTGAAGGACATAAGAACAATCCCTGAAGAATGGCTCAGTACCGGTTACCACATTAGCTGCCCTCCCAACCAACATCCCGGTGCTGCTGCTTGTCACCTAAAGGATGTGGGAAGCCACAAACCAGACGCACAGGACAGAAGGAGAAATATCTGTCCATCCCCAGCTTCTCAGCCCTGGGAACCAGCAGAGCTTAGGGACAGCCACAGCTCCAGCCCTGCAGAGCCACCTCTCAAAAGGGGGAACAGGGGTTGAGCAGAACCCCTCCTTGTAATGTAGGGGCTCTCCCCGCTCCAGGAGAGGACCAGCTTTTTGAAGACATATGGCTCCTCTACATACTTCGAGCAACGACTCCAACACACTTCCAAATTCCAGCTGCCTAAGCGGTTTTTGCAGATATTTCCTCTTTCTTTGCAATCATTTGGCTAATAAGATGAGCAGGTTGGGCTCATTTATTTTGGACACTGTTCTTGGGTCATTAGCAGAAAGGCTAATCATTGCATTGGCAGAAAATATCACTTCTGCTTCAGAGCTGGCTGCATAGCACGGGGAGGGGGGAGAGGGAGTTTGACAGAGACTTTTAAAAAAAAAAATAATAGAAAAAACCAAGCTATATGTCTCTAGAAGTGGAATTTTCCTCTGCTGTTTCCCAAGGTACCCACCGCCAGGATGAAGCGGGCAGACTTCACCGCCCGAGGCTGCTCTGCGGAGCTCCCGCTCTCTCCCGCACACGTGCCACCTCCCAGGGCCCCGAGAGGGAGCGACGCTCACGGCAGCAGCCCGGCCTCGCTGCCTCCCTGGCTGAGCTGCGGCACAGTGCCCGGGCGATGCTCAGCCCTCCGGGAAAGATCCCCTTCCTCACCCACAGGCAAAGGCAGGCGGGAAGGTGACAGCCCCAAAGCATAAGGTGCAGGAGCCCTTTCTGGGATGGTTTGGGGTTAGGAGAGCGTATCAGATGCGATGCCTGCGCTCTGTTCATAGCACCCGAGCGCCAAAAGCTACCTACAGAGAGTTGTTGGAGATGTTTAAAGAACAATTTGTATTCAGTGGTGAAGGCTGGAGTGCCAGCGGGGATGCTGAACCGCCAGGCGTTTGCAGAGCTGAAGCCTGAATTTCCAGGAGAGGCGGCAAAGCTGAGCCCTTTCCGTTCCTCTCTCAAGAGAGGAGAAAGCAGAAGCAAAAGATGAAGCCCCACGACACAGCCCTGCTGAAACACAGCGGCACTGCCCATCAAAGCGGCTCCCCAGGCTCAGGCACCGCAAAACCACCCCTCGCCAAGGGAGAAGAGCTGCCCTGCAGAGACCCTGCAAGGACAGAGCGGGGGGCACGCAGAGCTGCTGCCCGCTGCCATCTCACAGCGCCGGCCCTGCCTTCACCGGCTGCCCTGGCAAGGGCAGAAACGAGGTGCCCGGGGGGGGGGAGCGACAGCTGGACATGGCACATGTTGTCCCCTTCTCTCGAGATACGCAGCCAGCACACCTCCTGCACCCCTCCTCCAGCTTCATCTGGCCCCAGATGTCCCGGCTGCGCGCGCTGCTGGCGATGATGTGACCTTGGCCGCTCTCGGCAGCATCCTTGGGGCAAGCACAGGCTGGGCCTCCCACCTCCCCAGGGAGGCTTTCGGCAGCCATCCATCAGCTCCGCGCTTCCCCTCCCGCTCTCTCCAGCACCGCAGCTGAGAACCCCAACGTCCTTGCCAAGGGGAGGCAGCCGGGCAGGGGGACGAGGTGGCAAAGGCTGGGAGGAGGCACGCCAGAAATTTGCCCCCCACCTCTCCCCGAGGTGCTCCAGCTTGCCGCGCCGAGGATCTTCCCGGTATCCCCGCGGGACCGTTGCACTGTGCTCTCCAGGCAAAGCCCCCCCAGCAGGGCTGCAGAGCCAGCCGCTCGCCGGGGCGCCCGGTGACAAAGGGGGAGCTGGGGCTTGCTCTGCAGGGCGCTCTAACCAGAGAAAGGAAAGAAGATGATTTGGGAGCTAATTTAGAGCTTGGATTTCCTAAGCCTTTTCAGACACCGAGGCTATTGGCAGGCAGCATTACAGCCCCTGCCAGTCTCAGCGGCTATACAATGTCCTTCCCTTGGCAAGGGCAGCGGTGGGGAAAAAATAACACACAAAAAACAAGGGACATGTGATGGAGAGCTTGGCTGAAGGCTCCCTCCCCTCGCCGACCTGCATGCCAAGGAGGAAGAGCATGGAAAAAAAAGTGAAAAGTGGCCATTTAAAAAGGAAAGGGAAAAAAACCCCACACTATTATTTATTTTTTTGCTGAGGAAAACACGGCTGAGCCAAGGGGACGGAGCTGTGGCAGGAGGTGAGCAGATGCACCCTAGGGCCATCGCGTTGCTCGGTGGCCAAGTCAAAACCATTGCCCTTCCTGCATCCTCCAGCCAGCACAGGGAAAGCAGGAGGAAGCAACCCCGTTTTGCGCAGCCCCCCTGTGCCCCACGCTGCTGTACAGAGCCCCCAGAAGCAACCCCAAGTCTCCCAGGGAGGCATCGCACCCACCCCAGTGCCCTCACCCCAGCGAGCCTGCCAAGATGAGCGCTGCTGGGCACAGAGCTCTGCCCACAGGCTTGAGCACAGGAGGGTGAAATAGAGGGATTTTGCCTCAAAATTCCATGACCCAAAAAGGCAGGGTGGCTGGCAGAGAGGCTACGAGCCTCCTCTCTCCTCCCTGGTGCTCACAGCAGTCCCCATGGAGGTGACCGCTCTGCTGAGGATGCTGCAGCAGCTCGCCAGCACCCAGAGGGCACGGACCGTGAAACCCCCTGAGGCTGGAGCATCGCAGCCGGGAGCAGCGGAAAGATGGGAGGAGTCCAATGTCTAATTGCTTTTTTCAAGGGAGAAGCAAGGAAGGAGACCAACAGAACAGCCCCAGCCATCCATCCTAGAAACAACCCGAGCACAGCACAAGCACAAGCACACAGATCCCCCCCGGTCTGGGTGACAGCTCTGTCCCCGCCTGCAGGGCAGCACCCACTATTAAACAGGCTGGGTTTACCTGAGGAGGGACGTACAGCCCCCACCCAACTGCTGCAGTGGGATGGGTGATGGGAAAGCCCCCCGGCATGGAAAGGGAGCGTGGCGAGAGATCGTATGTCAGCAGAGACACTCAGACGACAGGCGAGGCATGGTCAGATGAAGCGTGATCACTTTGAAACAGTGGCTGGCAGACATACACATGACTTAATCATTAAAGCCGCCCTTCCCGTCGCTGTGCATCATGCTGGCGAGCTGAGCACCACGTACCTTTACAGCTTCAGCTACCCCGTGCAATGGCTGGAAAGCTCGAGCCAGCCCCGGGAGCCGAGCAGCCTGCTCACACGCACACAGAGCTCCCTCCACAAAGATCTGCTTGGTTGGCCACACCAGGATCTCCGCATGACGGCGCCCTGTGGAGCACAAGCGGCCCAAAGCCAACGGGTGTCATCTCCACCCAGGACTACCTCCTGCCATGAATCCAAGGCCAGCCGGCGTGCACACAGGCAGGGGCACATGCCCTTCAAGGGTCTGCAGCTGCCAAGGTCAATGTTTCACCCCAACCCATCTTGGCTGGGGAAGGGCACTTCCACACCAGCGGGAACAGCTCACCCTCGGACCCCGCAGGGAAGGCTCTGCCTGGCAGTGGTGGGGGGGGCTGGCAGCTGGGCAGGGGTACGTGGTCCAGGGTGGGCACATAGGGACCGCGGTAGCCAAATCCAAAGCAGTCAGTATCCTAAGGTACGAGCAGTTTGGTTGAAAAATCTGCCAGATCTGTGTCTCTGCCTAACCCCGGGCTCAGCCATCCCTGCAGCCCAGACGCAGGCTCTCGGAATGCTCCTGCAAACCCCCACCTCCCTGCCACAGCGGGGGAAAAACAAGCCAGCAAACAGCCCAGCTCATTCCTGCCTTCCAGGGAGCACAGGGCCAAGGAGGGAGAAGAATCAGGTCACTTCACTCCTCTGGTTTGGCAAGGTTTTTCCACAATTCCCAGGACTAAGCATCAGCTACTAGAACAACCTGGCTGACTCCTCCTCCTCCCTTGACCCCCAGACAAGGGGGGGGGATGAGTTGGGCTGCATGGCCGAGGCAGTTCACGTACATGGAGAAGAGAACTGAAAACAGCTCCACACTACAGCTAGTGCTGCAGCATTCATCCCAGCACAAGCCAGGAGCATTCCAGATGGATCTAGGAAAGAGTGGCCCCAAACCGGTACTGAGGATGCCTTGAGACAAGGTCAAGGTAGCCCTCAAAGAGGGAGCTAAGATCCATCAGCCCAACCAGCATCCCCAAGCCCAACCAGCATATCCAGGCAACCGAATATCAAGGTGTTTGGTGCCAAACAGGACCAGTGACAAGCTGGCTGCATCAGCCCAGGTTCTGGTAGGTGCAGGCAGTGACAGCACCAGCCCCTCCTCGCAGGGCACATAAGGTGGGCAGAAAAGCTTTCACTGGCAGCTAACATTCTTCCCTGCCCAGGGAGGGCACGGCCGCATCCACATTCCCTCCCGTAACCTCAGCCTAAGGGCACGAACCTCACTTAATAACTGGATCCTCAGCCGCGCAGCCGAGAGGCACCTCACAGCTTGTTAGCTGGATGCTGCGGGGCGAGAGGAATCCTCGGCACTAATTCAAGCGATAGGTCAATGTACCTGGAGCTGTCGTCTCATTTCTGTTTGTTTCTATGAGCCTTGCAGCAATCATCGCTTTTGTTTGCAGTTTGTAAACGAGCCTCTTCCTTTAGCTAACCCCGCACCACGGAGGGCTGGCAGCGCACCACTCCGTCCCCGTGGCATTCTCCAAAACCAGCACCCCAATATTCCTCCCCCCATCATCTCCCAACCAGCTGAGGCTGCAGGCAGCTGAAGGACCATTTTCCAAGGGGGTTGCAGATGTGCCTAAGCCTGCAGCATCCCGAGAGGGTGCAGAGGACAGTGTCTAAACAGCTATGCATCCCAAGCTCCTGCCACAAGGAAGGGTGGTGGGATTAGCGGCTGCCCTGCACTCGCCATCCCTGAGGTCCTGGCGATCCCAGGGATGCAGTGTGGGATCAGGTCCCTGGTACCTGCAGAGCCCTCGCCGAGCTGCATCCCGGCACACGAGCTGGTCGGTGAATTCGAATCATTAATTTCTGCGGCAGAGAGAATCTGACAGGCCCGGTGCCGGCGTGAATAATGACAGATCTCCGGGAGAGGGCAAGCAAAACCTGCATCTTAATCCTACCGAGTCAGTCCCTTTGGGGCATTAACCAGCGTCCCTCCATCCAGTCATTCCCCCCATTGCAATTCCACGCTGCTGACGGCTGCCGGGCTGCCGCAGCTCACAGCGCCCAGACCGGGCTGCCCGTCCCTTTACTTCTGCCTTATCAACCCCCCGCCCACCACAGACCTCTGCTGAACGACGCTCCCAAAACCATGACAGCTCCAGTGTTCGCAAAATAAGTGGTAAATTCAACTCCGGGGCTGCTCGCTGCTCCCCCAGCAATCACTGCCGTCACGGCCTTGGTTTCACCCAAGAGCCTCATGAGTTTGGTGCAATGAGGAAAACCGTGTCCAGGACAGCGGGAGAGCTCAAGCTTGCCTAAGGGGAGGCTGGCGATGAGTTCTTAACCAGAGACGCCTCTGGGAAGGGAACCGGGTACACCTGACATTGCTAAAGCATCAGTCGGCTTTGCTGCCATCCTCCTGCAGGCAGGTTTCTTGCCTCCCCATCCAAAAAAAAAAAAAAAAAAAAAAAAAAAAGCCCTAGCTGAAAGCAAACATCGTATTTCTGGGGACAAATACGATATTGCATTTCATCCTGTCGTTAACACTTACTCCCATCTCTGGGCTTTGCCAACCAAATGAAAATTCAGCCTCTTGTAGTGCTGTAACGCAAAAATCTTTCACAACCACCTTTAAGCTGTTCTGCATCAGGTTCATCACAGTTCACCTTTACACCAGCCAACGCCCGATACCGACAACATTTTATCTGCTGCAAACGTTTCTAACTTGCATTCAAACAAGAATAACTACCGAGAGACGCGAGATACGCAGATAACATAAGGTTTGAAGGAAAAAAAGGAAGATATTGTGCTCCTTGTCTAAAGGCCAATCCAGCCTTCAAGCCCACAGGCTCTCCCTTGCAGCTGAAACAGGAAGAGCAAACCCCAGGGCGAGGAGCATCACCCGGCTCCCCGCGTCCCCAGGGTCAGAGCCGTGTTGTACCGACACAAAGCGGGGGAGGACGCTACTCCCGGGAGCGTGGCGGGCATCCCCTGCCATGCAAGGGCACAGCACCCTACACCCTGCCGGCATCCCCGAGGCAGCCCTGGAGAACACTCTCCATCATAAGCCGTCTACCCCCAGCCACCGCCGCACCTCCCAGAGAGGCTGGCATTCACCGGAGTTTTCCTGGATTAAAAGTTTCGTGACAATTTTAACGCCATATGTAGTTGTGAGCCTGGCAGTTTAAAGCGATTCAATCCCGGCTGGTCGCTGCAAAGCATTTCTGTGTTTACGTCAATGTTTCAAAGGTACTGATCAAACACTCCTGGCACTTTACACACAGGATTAGCACAGGGATCCTGTGTGGAATTGCTCTCTCCCGCAGCCCAGCGAGACCCGCAGCACCAGGATATCCGACCTGCGCAGGACAGGGATGCTCCTTCCTCTCCGACCGCTCTGCAAACCAGGAGCCAGGCAGAGGTACCCCACCAAAGCCCGGCTTTGCCATCTGCTTCACCCAGGCTCTGAGGGGAAAAAAAAAAAAGCACCGGGAAAAGGTCAAGCTACCAGCTACGCCCCGCGGCGCTGTAGATGCACAAGTATTTCTCCCAGACAGATGGTGGGAAAGGGAAGAGCGAGGAGGAGGAAGGAAGGGAACAAGTTCAAGACAAGAATCTGAAATCGGCGAACTCCCCGCGCAGCCCTGCGCACCGCGGGATAAAAATAACACGGCTTGCCGTCACCGGCAGCGCGGAGGGACCCGCCACGGGGGCGAAGGCAGACACGCACGACGCCTTGCTGCATGTCCCACCTCGAGCCGTGAGCTAACACTGCTCCGGTGCTCCTCGCCCCATTTCCAGAACCTTCCTTCTGCGGTTCTTCCCCTTCTCCTCACCACTTCTGCATCCCCCTTCCAGCTCTAGCACCCCGTGGCTATAGCGGCCACATTTCCAACCTGAGCTCCTACTTTTTCCCCCCCTCCGTCCTCTTTTCTCAGCACGTCGAGGTTGGGAATTTTCTAAGGCTGCAGTTCCCTCCCACGCATTCGATGCCATCTGCAAAAAGCAAAGCCCTCCCCAGCGCTTCCCATGGCTGCTTCTCCCCCAGTACCAACTTTGATTGCTCTGGGGATGACATGAGAAAGTTAGTTTGCTGCTCAGTTCGGATGAACTAAGAGTATTTATTCAGCCTCGCTTTATCAGAGATGCAAATCAAGCACTCCAGTTACATATTTTAACACAGTGGGGGGAAAAAAAAACCTGCTAGATATAAAGCTATAAAGTCTAATGTATTCACAGTAGCTAAGGTAGAAAACAAAGAGAGATTAGTGAAAAATTATTAACATAACAGGTGTCACTGTCACAAAAGTGACACTTTAAAGACAAATCCCCCCAAAATGAATTCCCTAAACACAAGAGCACATCGTTAACTACATTTAGTCCCCGGTTTATACCGTCTCTGCAAAGGAGGAGAAGAGCAGAGCAGAGGGGGAGGGTGAATGACAGAGGCTGCTTCTCCCAGCCTACAAAAAGTTGGGTAATGGCACATTATGGAAATGAAACTTGAAGCCAAAGAAAGTCCTCAACCCGGGAAGGAGCAGATGCCACCAACAGCATCGGGGCAAGGGGACCAGGAGGCTTGCTTCTAGCTTTGCCCACCAGCAACCCCCCCGCGCCGGTTCAAGTGCTCGTGCATGACTTCATTACTGTCTCCAAGGTGCTCCGGGCAGCGCAGGGCAGGTAACGGTTATTAGGATGAAGTTCACGTTCCTCTGTGCTGAGCTCCAGTCCCCAACCTGACAGGGTCTGCAAGTGCTCGGCCCCACTACCTCGGGCCAGTAGACCCAGCAAAGGTCCCACTGGCCCCTTTGGCCACCCCAAAGCAGCTCAGGGAAGAGCTTATGGCCACCTTCAGCAGACCGAGGGGACCGCTGATGGGACACTGCTGCGGACAAGGTGCTAACGGCTTGGTCTGTCATCAGCACAGAGCCTGCGGCTCCCATCTGCCTCCCAGGGATCTGGGGGCGCTCAGTCCATCAGCACATTGGGGTGGGCGCCTCTTTTTCCCCTCTCCCCACGCATGAGGAGCAGGGGAGAGCGATTCCCACACAGGGACACACTGAGCCCAGTTCCTGGGGTTTTGGGGCTTTTCGTTTTGGTTTTTAATAAAAACAGCTCATCAGAGATCAATTTAGCTTTTTAATACCTTTCAGATAAGGAAATCTGCTGCAGCAGCAATTCTCTCCCTACCTTAATTAATTCCTAAACATATCACAAGCTGGAAGTGCATGTTTTATGAATCTGGTTGACCTCCTGGTGCAGAAATGATGACACAGATGTTGTGCCTTCTTCACTACCTCATTACTCATGTTACACCGTTTTTTTCCCCCCAGTTGAGCTGGCTGACAGGAGCTCCGATGCTGCCATCAGCAAGACACGCTGCAAGGTGCCAGAGGAAGGCTCAGGCAACATTTTAGATCCACCAAAGCACCCGGCTCCACTGGAGTGGCCAGCTATCCCACAGGACACGCCAACATGCCAGCTGTGAGCACACGGTCGGGAGGGAAATAAATCCATTGGAAGGTTTTCCACCAAAGAGGACAAAATAACGTTGGGTAGGAAAATGACACGCCACTCAAACGATGGCCAAGGAGAGGGGAACGCCAGAGCTGATGGAGCCCACGCATGGATGTGTCCAAAGCCTGCGGGACCTAGAACAATCCCTCAGAGAGCTGTCTGCTGAGGAGGATGGGAATCGCCCCAGCTCTGCAAAGGGTTTCAGTCTCTTCTCCCCTCCTGTGCATGCCGAGATGAGCCCAGTTGCACTGGTATGACATTATATCCACCTATGGGAAGGAGAATAACCCCTGCAAACACATGCAGATAGAACAGCAATTGGGCTCGCACAGCTGTTTGGAGAAGACCTCAGCATCTTGTCCAACTCGCTGGATGGACGCTGCCTTCAGGGCAGCCGAGGCACCGAGGGGCTCGTCCCGCCGGGTGACGGCTGCCATCGCACCCCAACGATTGCCCGGGATGAGCACGATGCCAGCGACACACGACGGTTTGTGCAGCCAAGCTGAAAGTCGAGAGCCTAATGAGACACAGGCTCCCCCAGGAAACACGGGCAGCCGAGTGTGGAGGGAGGGAGAGCTGTGGTAGGGATCACAGGTAATGGCAAAGAAGGGGGTGGGGGGGGAGCAAATGAATGCACTTGTCATGGCCCTCGCAGGGTGACGGCAGCTTCAGAAAGGAGACAGCAGCAGCTCATAAAACCTCACTCGCTCTCGGATATTACTGCAGTGCTCAAGGAACTGGAGAGCTGCCCCAGCCCGTGGCAGCCATGAGGGACCACGTGCACCGGGACCCACCTGCGCGGCACATGGGGAGCACAGGACCCCTCCCCGGCTCCACTTCAGAGCAGGATGCTAAATCAGAGCGAAGCGTTTAAGAGCACACTTTATACCCAGCTCAGAGGCTGACGGAGCACAGCACCGATGGCTGATCACAAGGGAAACATCAGGATGCATAAGAACAAGAAGAAAAAAGGAAACTCGTATAAATAAGAGCTGAAAAAATCTGCTGGGAGACCTAGAAACCAGCAGCTAACTTGTCTACTGCCAGCACAAAGTAGGCATTAAAAATAAAAAATCATAATATAAAAAAAAAAAAGCAGCCTGATGAGGTCTGGTCACCTTTTATTCCAGACACTGAAATGCTTCCTTGCAGGACAATGGTATGAGATGAAACAAGGCTTTTGCTTGTTACCATTCTCAAAAAAAAACACCTTATTTTTGCTGGAGACGGAGCAGAGGCAATGTGTAACTCATTTGCACACTTGCTCACCATGCAGGCACGGTCCCGGCTCTGATCTCTCAGAGCCAGGGCTTTTACCAGCATCAATCACACAGGCTTATGAGAGGAAAACCCATCCCTCCGCCAGCGGGATGGGATGCACCTTTACATCCTCTTCCCAAACCTGCATCCCAAGCACCCGGAGGAACTGCTGGGTGCGACGGCTCTACCCAAGGTCTGCGAGGTGGGTCTACGCAGAGATGAAACATCCCCACTCCTCCACCTCCCCAGAGCCCGGCAAATAAACCCTCATCTACAGCAAACGCTGCTGGACTCAGCCCCGGATCCGAATTCACCACAACGCAGAGCAATAATTAAACAGGGACACAAGATGGTGGGGAGCAACGTAAAAAATAAATATCTCTTATGTTTTGTTAAATTCAGCAATTTACAAGGCTGGAATAATTAGCGGTTTAAAATGTTTTGACACAAGCAGCCCCAATAATCATGATAAATCATATCAGGCATATGCCCAGATCCTTGAAGTGACAGATGACAAACAGAGCAGTGACAAGACGCTCCATCACGCAGGGAATCATTGAGTTAATGGAAGAATTATTGCTTCTGAAATCCACTCCACTCCTATTGTGGGGAACATTCCAATTTATCAAAGCCAAATGAACATTAATTGCTGCAGCCTGGTAAGTTTTCGAGCTGCTGTGACCTTCATTGAATTTTAATCCAAAACAGATAAGATTTACTTCCACACAAGAGGAAACAACACAATTAAACCCAAATGACAGCTAAGATTACTGGGAAAAAAACACAACAGGCGTAATGACAAAAATATTGATTCCTTTCTACTTGACACTGCGCAAAAAGAAAAAAAAAAAGGTAAATAAATAAAATCTAGCATTTGCATATTTGTTTTTTCCCTTTCCTCCCTTCTTTTCATTTGAGAGACAAATTTCAGATGCTCAAGCCAAGAGGAAAGGGGTGGCAGACAGTAATGGAGACTGAATTCCCTTTAACTGCAGTAATTAATGTTATGTCTCACTGGGGAGAGATTAAGAAAAAACAGTGAGGAAAGGAAAAAAAAAATAAAAATCAAGTATTATTTTGCTGTCAAAGATGCCCTTGAGCCTGGGAAGGGAGGTGTGAAGGGGACCATGGTCAGCCAGTGCCCACAGCTTTTGCAGGGGCAGACGGTGGCCCCAGGGACACGAGGTCACAGACACTGGTGGCCCCTTTCCTGCTTCACTGGAAGCAAACCCACCCCAAACCAGAAAGCCACACACCAACAGGCAAAAATCACTGGAAAACCCAGGACTGACACCTCCCCCGGAGCCCCCACGCAGCGCAGAGAGGGGTCTTGGCTTCAGAGGCAGAGCCAGAGCAACCAACCAAGTCATAAACATCTACAGAAATCCAAAATAACATTCCCATCAGAGGGAGCTCAGCTTGGAGATGCCCAATAAAGCTTTGCCAGAGTCCTCCCTAAGCGCGGGATTAGCGAGATCCCCCAGGCAAACCTTCCCCGGCTTTCGATAACTCAGCCGGAGGACGAGGAGACAGGTAAAAGCAAGTGTTACAGCCACTTAAAGGAGATGGAAGGAAGCACTTTCCTGTATCTCCTCCTGTCCCCCGCAGCGAGAGGCTGGGCTGATGATGAACAGGACACACAGAGCCTGCATGCCAAGGCAGCACCGGGGTGGGCTCAAACTCCTCCTGCGCAGCAGGAACGGTGTTTTAGTCTACAGAAAGCACGTGGTAGACATTAGAGTTTGCGGTAGGAAGCAGAAGAAAAAGTATTTGAGAAGCTGGAAAGGAGGTCCCAAGGATATCCAGCTGCATCTCGAGGCAGGAGAAGGGACACAGACAAGGCGGGCGCAGGGGAGGACGGGAGTGGGTACCACACACGCTGGATCCCGCCGGCTGGGGAACCCCGCTGCCGATGGGAGCTCTCTGGGATGCCATTTAGCTGGGCTGAGGAAGGAAAGTACAAGTGTGGGAAAGCAGCCTGAGCGGAGCCTGGGGACTCGGATGAAATATGTCACCCAAGAAACAAAAGACACTCACCGCATTTTACTTTAGCTACAGAATTCCATGTGGTCTTGAGGGGGGGGAGAAAACACAACAAAACACACGTTTATCTTCTGCTAGTAACTCAAAACTTGGCTTGGATTTACTCAAAAAGTTAATGAATCTTCTTTAAAAAAAAAAACACCAAAAAAACCAACCAACCCTGGGCAAAGTTTCAAGCCTGCGCTGCAATCCTGACCCAGGGAAGAAACACCCCGTGCTTCTGCTTCCCCAGGGAGACAAGTCCAGCCCATACCCCATCCCGAATCCACATCCTTGCCTGGAACCTCGGCTGCCGTTGCGAGGAGTATCAGGATTTATAAAGAAAGCGGAATTATGGCTCATACTGTGTAGGAGGAACATTTGTTTCTGCCCTGCCTTCCCTTTGCTTGCAGGAGAGGCTCAGGGCATGAGTTAACTCTCACAACAAAGCCACGGATGCTATTGGCTTCAGCGAGATGTGGCAAAGCATATCTTCACTGGCTAACCCAGGATTAGAGTGAAAAAACATTTCTGCTGTGATATGCACAGCGATACCTTCAGCTCCACCCCACCAGCATCACAGCTCCGGCGCTCCGTGGTACAGCAGATGAAGGCTCTAGGCAGGAATTTTTTCAAAGAAACTCGTTTCTCTCTCCAAAGCATCAATCCATTACAATCATCGTGTTTTTTAGAAATATCGGCTTCAGCAAGGTCTGAGGTCCCGGACTGAATCTCTCCCTACTATAGAAAACCGGCACTTTGAGCAATTGCAGTAACCACCGGGCTCCAGAGCCAGTGTCCCCCTGCAGCCACGGGCCACCTCTCCATGGCACAGGTTTGCCCACAATAGCCAAGCAATCCCACCCTCAAACCAGGGATCGAGTTTTTCACGTCCCAGACTTGGGTTTTGCTGCCTTCATTCCTTGCTCTGTCTCTCACTTACTTTTTCAGGTTCATTTTCCAAGCATACCAGTTTTACCTTTTTTTCCTCCAAAACTCCACCACACTAACATTTTTAGCAGGACATAGAAGGGTTCCCTATCCAACCCAGAAAGCTGCAGTCCTCAATTCCTCTCCCTTCTGCTACCCTGCTATCATCCTGCATCTTACCTTGCCCAACAGCCTTAATGCAAAGCGTCTGTCCGTGCTCACAGGCACTCCGTGCCCAATCTAAAGCCCCACTGACAAGGGCTGAGACACTCAAAAAAACCCAGATTTAAGTTGTAAAAGCCAAATAGCTGCTTGTTCAAATGGAAAAAATAAAGGCTTTGTGCAGCCATCGTCTCTGCTCCTCCTTCCAAAACAAAGAACAGAAGGCGTGGAGATGACACACGGCTTCCAAGATACGAACAGATGCACCATTTGCAGAGGGTTGCTGCAATGGGATCCCCAATCCTATAAAAGACTTTCTTTGGGCAAAGAGGTGACATGCATATACACAGGCTCTACAAGCCTAACTTCTTTTTTTCTTTTATTGACGGGATAGTTTATCCCAATGGGACTTAAGGGACAATTTTACAGATGGAGATCTAAGGCACAGAGGGATAACAGACCAGATCCAAATACAAAGGCAACCACCTCATAAGATACCAAAATAAGCATTTTAAAAGGCAAGAGAGCACATACGTGATAATGTTAATAAAAGGTCACATAAGCACCCGAGATGGTGATATTGAAAGCACCTGGATCATCTTTTTACTCTTAGGTCAGGCTCATCCTTTGCAAGAGAAGGATATCACGCTACAGCCCATACTCACTTGATAGGTAAAATTCAGTTTCAGAAACCTTCGAGAAATGACCAAGCCCAAAATCTTGCCTTTGCACATGCCCAAACTCAAGACCAACAGAAAAATACTCCACTCACACACCTCACCAGTTGCCAGCAGAGGCAGGAGGAACCACAAGCTTCCTTGTTACCTTCCCCAACAGCTTCTCCCCTACAATCTGTTGCTTTATTTTATTTCATTTTCTTAAAAGACCAACCACTCTTTTTTTTTTTTCCTGGCCCATTCAAACATATCTCCCTCTCTCGGGAGGCCCAACCAAGAAGGGACATGGACATTTGCAAACTAGACGAACCGCCCTACTCTTTATCGCCCTCTTCCCACCGCGATCTGTCTGCAGGCACTGTCCCCTCCCAGACTGTCCTTCGTCCCCTCTGATACCATTGGCAGCTTTGACTCACCATGACCGAGATATGAAGAATGTGCATCTGCTCCTCCACTATCTCCGAAGGCTCCTGGAGGCTGGGGGGGGTGGCCCGGGAGAGCTGCTCAGCGCTGCTCATGGAGACGTGGAAGTACAGGGTGCCGTTCTCCAGCCACTGCTGCTTCCAGTGCACCAGGGAAATGTCAGCCACGGTCCCCGACATCTCTGCAGGGACAAAACGTGCAACTGAGGATCGGTGCCAAAAGGCGGTATTCTTAGCAGTCCTGGAAATCAGGGCTTTTGAGCCTTTCCCCTAGTACTGCTTCTGATCTGTAGGATGAGCTTGAGCATTGTTTTTTGGCCTCTGTCTGCTATTTCCCCCATATATGAACAGTAACAGTTGTCTTCCTTAATAAAAAGCAAGGAGCTACGAAGTGCCTTGGGATTTCTGGACTAGAAAGGCAACGACAATAAATAACACATTGCACAAGGTGCCTTTAGCCTCCTACAGCTCTCCCAGGAAAAAGGCTGGAGGAAGCTCCTAGAGGTCTGCAGCCAAGCCCAGGGGAGGTTTGCTGCTCGGCACAGGGCGGAGGGAGGACATTTGGTGCCAAGCAAGCCGAAATGCAGACATCACTACATACTCTGCCGGAATTTACAAGGGAAACCTTCTTCCAGGTAGCGAGGTAGCACTAGAGCTGTCTTTAGCAAGGACAGTCCCAGCACAGACTAACGAGCACCAGAGAGAAGAGACAGCCACCAGGCTTGACAAATATCTGTTGACCTGGGGGTTGCATGTCTGTTGGTCTTCCTCTGCAGCCTTCTGTTAGTCTTACATCCCATCCGATCCCAATTTACAGCGTAAGCGTCCCGGGAGCTGGGATTACAGCATCCCGGCACACACATCCGCTGCAGCAGCTTCCTCTGACTTAGGGCATCACACCTGACTAATTAGGGGCTCGGACAACCCAGGCACCGTGTAACCAAAAGCCACTCCCAGGCCTTGGAGCCAGCAGCTCCAAGGCTCAGCTGCAGCTCCCGCCTTGGCCAGGCAGCAGCAGACGCAGGCAGGAGTGCTGACAGCTCCACAGCTGCCCATCAAGTTTTAAACGCATCTCTGCAAAGAACTGATTTGGCAGTTTAGCAACCGAATCAAAACCGAAAAAAAAATACTAGCGCAAAATGAGCCAAAATATTTCTCCTTCCACCAACTCTTTTTTGGTGTTTGTTTTTCCATTTGCAATATAAGCAATGGGAAGCAAGTCAGGTCCTCTTAGTCACCAGGCCCACGGCTTCGGCAATCACCCGCTTTGTGGCAGACCCAAATTCAATTCCCTCCTGTTTGGGAAGAGCAACCGGCTCTAACGGACCATGATCCGCAATCTGTACGGTGTGTCTGCTCCAGAAAGGCTGACAGCATGAGTTCAGGTTCCCCTGGCACCATGGTGGGAACGGAGACAAGGTCCTCCTCCACACCTTGGTCGCAGAGCATCACTCATGAGAGGCTGAGCGGGGAGGACGGGGCTTGTTCCCCTGCGGGCAAAGCCGCCAGGGAACGGTGGTGGCATTTTGCATTTCATTTTCCCGAACCCAGCTGAGCAAAAGCACATCCAGTTCCAGCTCCCAGTGGAGACTAAGGAAGGAACGAGCCCAGCTAAGGCCATCCTGAGGCATCACCCACACCTTTCAGGATGAGATGCTTCAAGACACTTGGGTGCTGGCTCACAAGGAGCCACACAGGCTCTTCCAGGCCCTTCCACTTCTACAGACCCAGGTCCTAACCCAGCAAAAAAAACCTTGCGACCCTTCAGGACCAATTTTTTCTTACCCCTGAAATCAATACATTTTCCAGTAGCAGGCTCCTGGCTTTCCACCATGGATTAAAACGGAGTCAAACACCCCCTGCTCCCAGAGAAGTCCCCATCATGCCCCTGGTCTTGCAGGATCCCCCCTCGCTGCACAGCCCAGCTGAGGACAGGGACAAGGTTACCCCGTTACTGCCAGCTCCCTGATTCAGCACCTCACTAATTACACTACTGACGTACCTGCGCCGGCTGCACCGGCACCTGAATCTAATCAGAGGGCTGTGCTCATTATCTCTGCCTCCCGAGCACAGCGCCGGTCCTTATCCCCAATCTCTAGGCACATCTGAGCACTCAAAGGGAAAAAACTAAACAGCTCCTGACCATGCATGGGATCCATCAGGAGCCCACGCTTGCACTTTGGAGAGGACGCGTGAACTCCCTTGTCACATTTCTGCCATCGCAATGAGATCGCTCCTAATAATCCCTTCCCTCCTTTCACGTAAATAGCTGTTTGCTGGAGCAAATCGCTAGCGAGAGGTGTTGCTCGCACGCTTTACCCTGTAAATGAAGCCAGCCCTGAGGCTCGCGCTGCAGGAGAGCAGCCTGCGCAAGACCTGGGAATCTAATGAAATGCGAGTTTTGTGTCTGTCGCCTCCAAAGCGGCTAAAGAGGAAGGTTTCATGTAATGCTAAAAGTAAGAACAAAACGAGAGCAATATCAGGGCTGCTTAATTGCCGTTGTCTTCCTAGCAAGACTTCAAAGGTCTGTACTGAAAAGCACCTCCTCGTCTAATTAAAATTGCAACAAATGCTGCTTTTAGGACCAAAAGCAGTAACTCGGCTTCAGGATAGGTATCACAAGCTCTTCTACAGAGCCATGGGACAGCACAGAAGCATCAAGAGACAGGACTGGTTATGCAAAGCCATCTTAATTCTGTTCCAAGGGACAGTCACCCACAGGAGAGGATGATTTCCAGTATTACACACTCACCACCCACCCCCTCCCTGCAGCAGACCTTTCCAAAAGGGCTCAGGAAAGGAGGTTCCATCTCCCAGCCCCCAGCAGAGACGTGGTGCGGGTGCCACCAGGACCCCACCGCTACTGTTCCCAAAGGCTACGTCGCATTAGGGAAGCAGAGGAAAAAACCTCCAGGGTCAATCTTTCTCCAGATTTTTTCCCTTGCACACGCATTTTTGCATGGGATGTTTAAAAGGATCACAGAGAACATTTCTGGGGAGTGCTGAGATATAGGCAATTTTTTGGATTTTAGCCTAAACTGAAGATAAGCCTGTTTCATTTTCAAAAGGTCTCTTCCAAAAGTAGAAACTTCAATTTAACATTCATTTCACAATTTTAAGCAAACCCAGCAGCGAGGCAATTGACTTGCCAAGCCTGGGTACCATTTACCATACGTTTATAAATACCTGTATGCTTTTCACCCCTGCAGCCCATGTTGCAGGAAACCTGGCCATTACTGCTCCCAGCATTGCCAGGACACCGCGAGCCTTCAATCAGATTCGCTGCTCGCAGAAAAAGAAACGCGTTTTCAAGCCCTGTTAGCTGCTGAACCCTTCAATATCCAAACGCAAGGAAGTTTCTTGGCCTCATATACTTGACATGAATATTATACTGCCTGTGTTTCACTGGACACGCATTGTCACTCCACTATCTACACGGTAGTTACAGCAGCGATAGCCCGTCCATCAGAAAGGATGCAATAGTTGGCGGCAAGATTGCCTGTTATCAGAGCTTTCAAATGCTTTTGGAACAAATTAAGGGCATTCCTGCACCAAAGTAGAATGAGATACAGTTCAGGTTTTAAATGAGCAGCAATGGAAAAGCACTTGTAGCCTACAGCTATTTATCTAGCAGACAGGGAGCTCTCTGCCGGGGTTCAAACACAGCTTCGTGGGTAAAACACCAAGCAAAAGAGCCAAAGAGACCACAAAACATCTGCCATGCCATCTTCCTACCTGCTCTCCGCACCCACCAGGTCCTCCTTCCCCGCAGCAGCCAGCCAGCCAGCCCCCTTCTCCTCTTCCAAAGCCCACAGGCCACCACGAATGTCCACAAGCAGAGGAGCCTGTTCCCCCTGCCATGTGAGCAGAGATGTCTCCTCTCCAGCCTCACCTGGCTGCCCGTCCCCAACTCCCCACACCTGCCCTTCGTCTCCCATCACACAGCTCAGCTGAGCCCAAAGCAGGGCTGCTCCCCCCCGCAGCCCCACCAAACCATGGGCTCAACTTCACAAAAGGGCACACAGAGCCTTTTCTGCCCTTCCTCGGGCTCTGGGTCCCATAAAACCACAATTTCCACGTTTTCTTTGGAAATCAAACAAGTGATCCAAACAAAATCTTTCCTGGGGCTCAGACCCTGATGGGCTCGTGCCCATCAGAAGGTCACCTGTCCAGGACAAGGCAGGGGACAGCAGCGACCACAGCAAGATGCCTTCTGACTGATTCTCTAATTCCATTTTTCCCTTCACTGTTGCTACAACCCTTACATATAAACATTTCACTGAAGTCTTCAACTTGTATTACAATCAAACTTAAAAGCAAAAGGGCCTAAATGCATTTGGTTGGGAACCAAGACGATTCCCATAAAAGCAGATTATGCTGACATGATGAATATAAAATGAAACAGCAGATATTAAAGTTGGAGGATTGTTACTCCATGCTTTCGGGCTCCTGGCCGCCCTTCCCACCTCCTCCCTCCTCTCCACCCCCTCCCACGCTGTTGTACTGAAGGCAGGAGCAGGCAGAGATAGCCTTTTCACCTCTGCCTTCTCCAAGGCAGGCTGCCAGGCTGGAAATATTCCCTGCCTCCCTCCAGCCCCCCCGACCTTATGCAATGCTTCAACACTCATCACTTATTCGGGAGGTTGCAGCCCTGCCTTATCTGTCACGGCGTTTTACAAAGCCTGTTTTGTATTTCATTGGCTTGTTCTTGCTCATCTACCACAATTATTGTGTTTTTATTTAATTCTTGAAGGTCATTATTAAAATAAGCCATTTTGCGTACGGAAGTTCATCCCTGCACGGTTCCCCACCTCCTTGTGCTTCCCCTCCTTCCCGCTCCCCAGTGCTGCTCAGACCCCGGGACCTGCCGGACACCTTCGCAAGAAGGACCAAATCCTGGATGTGAGGAGCAGGAAGCCCGTGAGTCATTTCCAGTGCACAGATCAAGGCTCCTCCTGCCTTCTTCCTCCCCACCAGCTTCATCCCAGCAGGACCTGCACCCTCCAGCCAGACTTCATCAGCTCACCTGCACAACTCATCGGCTTAATCTGTTGGCCGGGGGAAAGCTGGAGATCTCTTTAGCAGTTATACTGCCTTTTACAGTAGGCTCAGAAACACGATCCCATCTCGGACAAAAAGCCAGCACTGACAACCACCATCGTCCTCTTCTCGCCCGTGCGTCACCCCTAATCCTGCAACCCCATTCCTCCTGCTATTAGTCCAGGGGCTTTTCTGAGTTAATGTTCTCCAGAGGCGCCAACCTCCGGTGAAGTGTTAGTTTATAGATTCTTCAGTGCTAGCTACCACTTATGCTAATAAACCAAATTTATGCAGAAAGTCATAAACAGAGAGCTCTCCCCAGTGCCCTTGCCAGCACAGGATTGCTCCCTGCAGAATAGATTATCGCTCTCTGTGCAGACTAGCTCCAAAATGACTCTAGTAATGGGGCTTTCCCCATGCTCCCCGGGGGACTATTCTGCAGTCAAACAGGCCCTAACAGTTCTAAGGGTTTGGGTCTTTTGGTGGCAACGTGGTGGGGTTTTTTTATCCCAATCATTAGCTCAGTTCATTTTTATTTTTTTCCCCCCCTTCCCCTCTGCTCATTTTTTGACATGTTCCTTCCCTTCAACATCTATTCCCCTGCTCGCCCCGCAGTACTCCCTGGGGCAACACACAAACGCAGCTGCAGATCGTAAAAAGTAATAGAGAAGCTCAGAAGTTTAAGAAGGGGGGGGGCGGGGGGGAAATATGACAAGCTCCCTCTGATCATCTCCTTTCAAAGCCCTTGTCTGCGAGGAACACAGGGCTGCACCTGCAGGGCATTTCAGGGGTGGCTTCGGCGCTGTGTGTGTCTGCTGGGACATGGCATGTGTCCAGGGATGGTGTTGGATGGAGGAGGGCTTAAGGGAGCCTTGGTCTTGGCGTGGTCCATGTGGCACCCCATCAGCACTGTGGGCAGGCTAGGGCGCTCTCTCTGCATCCCGTTCACTCTGCCAGCAGCATCGCACGTCTGACGTCGGATGGGCAAAATGTCAGGTACCCCTGGGATTTGCAGTAGAGTGATTTTGGCTATTTTTAGGCTTTGGTCAAACCACCCGGAAGGAGAAGCCAGGTTTCAGGCATGCTCCTGGGACCAGCTGCCTCAGAGATTGCATAGATACGGTAAGAGCTGAGCTGCCACCAAAGGGCTCCTGACAATCAGAGCAACATGACTGCAGGTGAGGGCAGATCCCAAGCTCAACAGCAACCCAAAAAACAAGAAAACCTCCTCAGTTCAGATGCAGAACTTGCCTCTCTCCACAGCCAGGCTGGAGAGGCACAGGGGCCAGGGCAGCCCGGAGGCAGAGCATCCCCCCATGCTGCCGGGGAGAACCGATGCTCACCAGGGACGGCACCATCGGCACCACCTCACCATTCACACCATCGAAGGCAGGTGACAGACAAAACACCAGCACAACCGCCTGCTCCGTCACCGCTGCGAGCCGACAACATGCCTCCATGCAGCCCCAGGATATCCAACCTTCAGACCCAGCACAGCGCACAGTTCCCACCTTCACAGTGCCTTGGCCAAAAGTCCTTCCTGAAGACTTTTCAGAAAAGGCTGAGAAAGGCTTTGCACAGACTCTGCCCCATGCAGGGGTGACTCCCAGGCTGAGCTTGTCAATGCTTTTGGCAACAGTGAGGAGCCACCAAGAACCCCAGCAGCTCTTCCCTCATGAACACCAGCACCCCTGGTTTCTCAAAGAGCTGGAAGCCTATCTCACACACGTCAGCTTGTGGACTTGACAATTTAAACCTGTTCACCAGTAAAACCCTCCACACAGGAAGCGATTTGGTGGGAGCAAGGTTTGTGGGTACATCTGCATCCACAAGGCAGAGGTGCATGGCACCCCTTCACCTGGTGCTCTTCCCAAGCCCATTCACCTCTGCAGAAAAAGGGATTGTCATCTTGCACACGGCACAAAGCAGGACACACAAAGCCCACCGTGGCTGAGAGGGATGTCAGGGAATAAATGCATTGAGCTGGTAAATTCAGCCACCGGCACTTGAAGTCAGCCAGCGAGTCCCAACACAAGAAGGGCTCTCCTCGCTGCCATCATGTTTCACCATCAAGCTATCAGAGCCATGCAACTGTACCAGCTGTCCCAAGGGTGGCCCACAGCATCTGCCCAGCTTCAGCAGGCACCAACCCCAACCCTTACACTTCCCTGCCCTGACTCTCCAATGCAGCTCCAGCCCTTCTGGGGCAGCCCGTTTAGTTTGCCATGAGCTGGTGTTACACTCACGGGCCCAGTGACAGGACTGGATTTACTCCAGTTAATGTCAGGAACAGTGAACTCAGCCAGGACGTTGGGATTCTTCTCACCCTCCCACCGAACTTATTCATAAACATGGTTTTTGGTTTTTATTTTAAAATCATAGAATGGTTTAGGTTGGAAGGGACCGTAAAGATCATCCAGTTCCAACCCCCTGCCATGGGCAGGGACACCTCCCACTAGACCTGGTTGCTCAAAGCCCCGTCCAACCTGGCCTTGAACACCTCCAGGGATGGGGCAGCCACAGCTTCTCTGGGCAACCTGGGCCAGTGTCTCACCAGCCTTAGAGTGAAAAATTTCTTCCTGAGATCTAATCTAAATCTCCCGTCTTCCTGTTTGAAACCATTACCCCTTGGTCCTATCACTATCTGCCCTTGCAGAAAGTCCCTCTCCAGCTTTCCTGTAGGCCCCTTTCAGATACTGGAAGGCTGCTAGAATATATCCCCGGAGCCTTCCCTTCTCCAGGCTGAACAACCTCAACTCTCTCAGCCTGTCCTCACAGCAGAGGTGCTCTAACCCTCTGATCATCTCCGTGGCCTCCTCTGGACCTTCTCCAACAGGTCCATGTCCTTCTTATGTTGGGGGCTCCAGAGCTGGACGCAGTACTCCAGGTGGGGTCTCCCCAGAGCGGAGCAGAGGGGCAGAATCCCCTCCCTCGCTCTGCTGGCCACACTGCTTTTGATGCAGCCCAGGATGTGGTTGGCCTTCTGGGCCACAGGCATACATTGCCAGCTCATGTTGAGCTTCTCACCCACCAACACCCCAAAGTTCCTCTCCTCAGGGCTGCTCTCAATCCATTCTCCTAAAAAGACAGTATTTTAAGTAGATGTAATTATTGTGAAATGCAGCAAGAGGTCAGCAGACTGCATCACCACACAGATGGTCCAGGAGATAAGACAGGGTGAGCCAGGAGGACAGAGACAGCCCCTTCCATGGCTCAGTCCCTGGAAACACTTCGAGACAACCGGAGGGTCGGGCTGCTCCAATACAGCTCCCTCACTCCTGGCTCTGGAGCCCTCTGCACCACCCCCATGTCCCTTTGGCCTTTCTCACAGGCTTTAGGGTCCCTATATACGTCAGCGAGCGGATATGGATTTGCCTGCACTGCCTACAGATCATAATCTGACTCCACGTACCTTAAAGAAGCTCAGCGCACGCTCCACGTTCATACAGCTGCTTTGATTGCAATTCAGTCTCCAGTACATTACCCTTATTTATAATGCCAGGGCTTCAGCGTGGCGCCTCAGGCGCTCTAAAATTATTACAGGGCCCTTTTGACTTTCAATTCCCTTCCATTCAATTCCATTTTTATTTGTCAGCAGAGACTCCCATTGACCAGCGGTGGAAGCCAACTGCGCGCAGGCAGACGGCGCTACTGCATGTTAAGCCGATCCTATAGAAATTACTCGCACGCAGCTCAACATGACGGGTCATCTCGGTTTGAATGAGAAACGCCAGGTTGGGAAGAGCAGCTGGCGAAGCGCTCCTGGGTGCAGCTTCCTCAGCGAGATGAGACATCCAGGCTTGGAGCAGCACCGGGGGGGCTCAGCTGCAGCCCCTCGACAGTGCCATCCACTCAGCTGATGCAGCCGTCATTTTAAAAAATGGCAAAGAAAAGCAACTTTAAGCATTAGAGCCCCTCCTGCGTGTCCTGCAGAGATGATGGAGCAGACTTGCAAGAGGGATGGGTGTGAACGCGGCGCCCTGATGCACAGATTTTCTTTAGCAGCTCTCCCGCCTTCCTGCGTCCCCACCCCTCAGTCAAGGCACAGGAGTTTGCTTTGGGGTTTTACCGAAAAGCTCAGGCTTTGCCGCTTCCCTCATGGCTCCCGGCTCACCCAAAAAAGACACAGGGTTCACTTTTGAAAGAGCACTTGAAGGTGCAAGGAAGAAGGCAGAGCCGAGTCTTCCCTCTTGTTACAGGAGAAAGAGCTGCCGGTCCATGAACGTTGCTGCTGTAGAGATGCATAAGGAAAGCTGCAAAAGTCTTCTGTTCCCCACTTACTCCAGATCCTCAAACTCAACAAGAGACACAGCTGATAAATGGCGGAAAAAGACTATTTGAAAATCACAAGCACCATTTTTTGATGGTACAACTATTAATCCCTGTTAAAGAAATCAATGTCTTTGACCAGGAAGCTTTTCTGCAGGTAGCGGGCACACAACGCTGCCAGCCCTGGCCCGACACTGTGTTCAGGATGGATTAAATGAGACAGGTTTTTATGAAGACAGTAGGGATGTCCTGGATCAGAAAATTCAGTGACATGCAGGAGATGGGCAGATTTGCCGCACCAGGGCAGGCAACTCCGCTCAGCCCCAAGCCCTCCAGAGACCTGGTCTACCCCGCTCCGGGTGGCAACCCCAGCCCCGCGCATGACTCCAGCACATCTGAAAACCCCAAACTGGCTCCTCCAGGACCACTACAGGCATCAGAGGGTCTATCCCCTTGCAGTTGGGCAAGACAAAAAACCTTCATTAATCCTCAAGCCCAGATGCAGCCCAGCTAAGCCGAGGTGCCGGTCCCTGGATTGCCGCAGATCACTGCCTGCACGGTGACACCAGAGCTTTGCTTGGAGCCTGAGCGGATCTGAAGTGTCTAATGACACAACCGGAGGCTACCGAGCAAGAGCTGCTGCGTGCGATAACCACTCGCTTGGGTTTTTACAGCAGCTGAGGGAGCATGAGGGAGGCAGCTGAGTGGGCGAGCAAGGCATGGGCAAGGCAATGGCAAGGCATGGGCAACGCACGGATGAGGTGCCGTGCATCACCTGCAGCGGCAGCACGCGGCCCCCAAGCAGACGGCACAGGCTGGCACATGGAGATGGGGTCAGGTGCGTTCTGCTGATATTTTAACCCAAGTCTCACAGCAAAAGAGAGAAGGTGCTGGGTCAGCCCCAGCCTGCCGGCATCCCTCCTGCTTCCTTTCCCTTGACACAGGCATCAGCCAGCGAGGCTGGGGTGGGGATGCCTTTTCCCAGCCAGCAGCACCTCTAACACAGAAGCCAGGGCAGCGGAGCAGCCCCAGGAGTCATTAAGGCACTAGGTAAGCCTTGTGCAAAGAGAAAACATTTCATTTTTTGAGAACTACCCCTACGACCTCTTCCCTGTGTGGGTGACAGCAGCGACCGGCAACTTTTTCTTTGACTCTTGAGTTTCTGCAGGAGTTGAGAGCTGGGAGCGGAGCTGGGCAGAGGGCAGCCCCAAGGGGCTGAGGAGGGCTGTCACACAGGCGAAGGGACAGGCTAGGCAGCGGGGACCGCGCTTCTCTTCCCTGCCAGCCGCGGCAGGAGCAGAAGGGCAACGTGACCTATTCAGGTGTCTTGAAGAGCACTGCAAAGCCAGGCAGACTTCACAACAAAGCAGAGTGTTACGTTCGCTTTATAGCGTCTGCCGTTCTGCATAGCGTACGCCGGGGAGTGAGCGAATGGTGCTGGCCTCGAGAGGTGAGCATCGCTCAGAGCTTGATTAAAACTAGCCAAGTGCTTTATAACCTCTATGCATTTTTAAATGTCTCTTTTTGGGAAACATACCTCTTAAAATGATAAGGTAGTTTGATAGCTCAGGGCACTGCTCAAACTGCGAAGCAAAGTAATTTTTCTAGCACAGCTCCTCCACGGACCTCTGCTCCCAATAAGCTCTTGAGCACCGGGGAGTCCCAGCAGAAACTCCCCACACAGTGGGGCGGGATGGGGAGAGGAGGAGAAGAAAGCAGGGATGGAGAGAGAAGGTCTCGCCACTTTCTAGAGAGACAAACACTAGGACGGTTCCACCTCCTGAGAGATGGACGTCCTTTGCCAAGGAGAAGGAGCCAGCAGTGCAAAGGAGAGGAGCTGGCAGCTGGCTGGGCATTTTCAGGAAAAAAATAGGTAGTGGATAATAACTTGGGCTCTTCAGCCTATGTGTCACCTGGAGCACCAGGTGGGTGCATCAAAAGCCAAGTAGCCTGAAAATTCTGGGCATACCCTCACCCAAAAAGGCAAAAATATCAGTTACCAGGAATGAACATGGGCTGGAGCCCCTCCATGTGCATTGTGGTGGGGCTCCTACACTAACAAGGTCCCTTCCCTTGCTGTCAAGGCAGTGATCCACCATGGTTAAGAAGGGTTAAGGGTCTTACCTCTTCTCTGGGAGAGGCTAGGCTCTTGGTGTGCTCAGTCCCTGGAAAGCCCCCAAAGCCTCCCAGGTACCCAAGGTACCACCCAAGAACCCACGTTCTGTCTTGGCTACTCACAAACCCCAAATTCAGCTCTTATTTACAGAAACAAGTTTTTGCAACCTCAAAGAAAACCCCCTTCTCTCTGAGAGTCCAGTATTACACCTTAACCCAGGAGCGACCTACACGTTTATCTGCCCAGAGGGATGCCATCAGCCTGGGACACACCTCCAGCTTCCCAGTGGCCAAGCACCACCGGGTTTCTGCAGGAAAGCAGAGAAGCACAGCGAGGGCTATAAGAGAGCATCCTACAGATCCCCAAGGATGCCATCCTGGGGTGCCAGACCCCCCCCCCAGCAGGACAGACCCACCTGGGCAGCCTCAGCCCTGCAGCAAAGGGCTGCGGCGGGAGGCTGCAAGGCGTCGGGCTGCCAGAATCAAAAAGGTTTACTGAGACATAGCTGTGAAAATCCTCACCTCTCCCTGGACTGACTCGCACTGAAATGAACTGGACTCAAAGCAGCTGATCAAAGAGCACAGAGAAGTCGCTGGAGGGCTCAGAAAGTGGCATCCTAAGATGAGGAGACATTAAAATCCAAAACAATAAAAGCAACCGAATTTATTAAGGCTTCTCGGAGCCTGTGGGCAAAATAATTTGTCCCCATTTAAAATTGGGTGAGGCAAAAGAGAAGCTAGGCAATTTGTCAGAGATTAGAAGCGACAAAGTGGCAGAGACCAAAGCCCGAAGCAGCAACGCCCTCACAAACACGATCACCACCCCAGCTTGGCACAAGCCGGGTCCCTTTCTCCAGCAGTGCAAGCAGAGACGCAGGCATGCTAGCCTTGTCTTGCAACAAGTGCTTCACCCGCTGAAATGAGAGCGCAATCCTGGGTCGCTAGAAGACCCCACCATGCGGCCAGGGGTTACAACACCCCCGTTACCTTGTGCAAGGGTCGGGGAAATGCCTGCCATGGTGCCGGCATGCGATGCCACATGGATGCCAGCCCAAGCCAGGCACAGGGAGGTCTCCAGCCACTGCGCTTCCCCACAAGTTCCTCCAGCTCTGGTGGCAGCTCCAGCCCCCTGGTGCCAAATCTTTCCAAACAGGCAGAGGAGGGCCAGCTTTGCTGTCGCTGCAGCCCTAACCCGGCTTTACAGAACCCATGTCAAATCACCGTCACCCCACACCACCCCATATTGTCCCACTCCTTCCCCAACCAGGTTGCCTGGCATTCCCCACCAGTGGAAATGCTTCATGAGGCTCTTCCTGCCCCCCATCCTTCCCTCCCATCACAACAATGGAGCTACTACCCCATTCCAGACCTTCGTCCTTATTTTCCCCTTCCCATCAAGTTCAGATTGGTTCCCATCCCCTACCTCATTAGGAAAGGCTAATCCATGTCCCCATTACCAGTGGACCCAGTGCCCCCATCATTACCACACCTTTAGATCCAAAAGCAGCATGGTTTCATGGTTGTACCCCATTTGCTGTCCTAATAGAGTCTCAGGGAAAGCTGTACAGCAGTCGCCCAAAAAGGGCCACATACACTGAGAAAGAAGAGACATGAAGTGTTCCCACCCTTGATCTGCATACACAAAGGTCATGGGAGAGAGACAGAAGGGGATGAATCCTTGCAGCCTCATTAGAGGGAAAGAAACTGTTTCTGCAAATAATAATTGATTTCTAAATTTATCCCCTAATTAAATAGGTTCCCTGGATGAATCTGCATGCAAGCTGCAAGGTGATGATTTAGTGCCTGGCTTCCTACGGGAACGCATCAACACATGTTTGCAAATTGTCTCTCTCCCAGATTTGAAGGTAGGGTGATCATCTCCCCACGCCAGCACACCCAGAGCAGACGGGCCCCTCCTGCCACCTGGAGCTTTCAGCAAGCCAAGCCAAGCTTTCTTCTGTGCGAGGTTTATCAGAGTCACACGCAGGGGAGAAGGGCGTTTGTCACCTGGCTTGTTGCTGGTCCCTGTGCTCCAACCCAACAGAGACTCTCCCATGGACCAGAGCAGGGGACCCACCACGATCAGAGTGTGCAACTTGCTCCCTGCCTAAGCGGGAGGCCAGCAGGAGGATTTTTTGGCAGGCACCAGCTGTAAAACTACAGCAAAACTGGAAATGCACTGCCTAAACTCAGCACGTAGCAAAGGCGAGAATGAGAAACATTATCTCCAAAACAAGCTCTTGCTTCCTACATCAATTCCACGGCTGTTCTGTCTAGTCACTTTGACTTTTTCCTACAGACACCATCAGCTAATAAAACCTCAAGAGACGGATCCTGGGATAAAACCAGGCTACAAGCTCTGCAAAAATTAAACACATTTATCACTTTTCTGCGGAGAGCTCCTTTTGGAAACCAGAGAGCCCTGATACTCTCAGACAAGCATCAAAGGACTTCGGACACGAGAACTCCACGTTACCTTGAAAAGGCAATGGCGTTGAGCAACCCCGTTGAGTTAAAGCCCACGCTAATTAACTCCTGCTGCCTGGCACCATAAGCATGGGGCCCATAGCCTGTCCATACACAGCGATGGCTCAAAGTTCTCCTCTACCAAGAATAGAGGCACGTGCCTGTATCTACACACCATCTTCTGCATGTCAGCAGCAACACCACCTTTCATCTTTTCTTCTCTCCCTGCCAACTTTCCACCCCTCCAGTATGATGTGGGCACCAGGCACACAGGTCTACCTTCCTTCGGGGCTCCAGCCCTTCGGTGTTGAGGCTTTGGGATCTACAGATGTAGATCATCCCTCTGGATGCTTCACATGTTGGGGTCCTGCTCCTGGCACATGGTGCTTGCAAGGATGAGCCATAAGTGCAGCCTGGAGATTAAACTAAAAGACGGAAGATTTAGACTAGATATAAGGAAGCAATTTTTTATGCTGAGGATGTTGAAATACTGGCCTAGGTTGCCCAGAGAGGTGGTAGATGCCCCATCTCTGGAAACATTCAAGGTCAGGTTGGATGGGTCTCTGAGCAACCTGATCCAGTTGAAGATCATAGAATCATAGAATCATTTAGGTTGGAAAAGACCTTTAAGAACCATTGACCCTACTCTACCAGGTCTGCCGCTAAACCATGTCTCTAAGCACCACATCTACACAACTTTTAAACACATCTAGGCATGGTGACTCAACAACCTCCCTGGGCAGCCTCTTCCAATGGTTGATAACTCTTTCAGTGAAAAAATTTTTCCTAATGTCCAGCCTAAACCTTCCCTGGTGCAACTTGAACCTGTTTCCTCTTGTCCTATCGCTAGTTACTTGGCAGAAGAGACCAGTGCCCATCTCACTACAGCCTCCTTTCAGGGAGCTGTAGAGAGCAATAAGGTCTCCCCTCAACCTTGCCTTCTCCACACTAAACAATCCTAATTCCTTCAGCCGCTCCTCATAAGACATGTTCTCCAGACCCCTCACCAGCTTTGTTGCCCTTCTTTGGACACGCTCCAGCACCTCAGTGTCCCTCCTACACTGTGGTGCCCAAAACTGAACACAGTACTCAAGCTGTGGCCTCACCAGTGCTGAGTACAGGGGCACCATCACTTCCCTACTCCTGCTGGCCACACTATTCTTGATGCAGGCCAAGATGCCGTTGGCCTTCTTGGCTACCTGGGCACACTGCTGGCTCATGTTCAGATGGCTGTCGATGTCCCTGCTTATTGCAGGGGGATTGGAATAGATGAACTTTAAAGGTCCCTTCCAACCCAAGCCATTCTATGATTCTATGATCCTTTATGGTGCCTATCTCTGCCACAATGTGCAGAGACTGAGGAGCCCTCCGTTCGACCCTTGGCTCTGCCACTCACCCCAGAGAAATTCATAAATATAAAAGACGTTTATGAATCTGCTTGGCCCTGTTGGGACTTCTGGAAGGTAGGTACACAGCCTGCACGTCCAGCTCGCACCGCACTGAAATCAAACTCCCATCAAGATCTAAGTGGCTTCTCTGAGGTTTCAAACCTCATACTGGTCTGTGGTGGAAAAAAACTAGACCTTTTGGAAGTCTTCCCATGAGGGAGAGGGGGAAAAAAAAACCTCTTCATGTATGTCTTCCAGGAACAGTGAATGTGGTTTGCAACCAAAGGGTGAAAGACAAGCCCCAGGCATAACCTGGCCAAGCCCATGGCCAGTTGCTGTCCCAAGGTGACTACAGCACACAGGACACCTATCCACTTGGTCACAAGCTATGCCTTGAAGAAATGCCAAAAGATGGGATTTTCTACACCACCACCCCTCCAAAAAAAAAAGGTGTTAAAAACTGGAGCATCTCCATGGTATTTTGGATTTCTCAACACTTCTGGATGAAAACTATCTCGTTAAGTGAGTTCTCAAGCAAAAAATCACTACCACAGACAGAGCTTGGGCCCTAACCTACTTCTGCACTCAAAAATAAAAAATCCATTAGGTGGCTAAATACTTTAGGAACTGCATCCCTTCATCTCTCCGCTTTGGTTCTCCGTCTGTAGCAGAGCATCCTCCTTTATAAATTGCCTCTGAGAGCCTCAGATCTCTTCTAAAAGAAAACAGTATTATTCACAGGATAGGAAAGAGATGCAAGAAAGCTAATTAGTCCTCGTACAGAGGAGTTTGGAACATACAGCATTTAAATGAAGTCTGATTTTCGGACCGCAGTGCTAAAATCTTCGCATTGCGTCACCAGCTTTCTCTTCCAGAAGTGTCTTTTTTGCTCACCTTGAGCACTTTTAAAGGCAAAGAAAATTCCTTTAGGTACCAAAGCAAATTCATAATCTAGCTCTCCACCACTTACCAACTTGAGCACATTAAAACTCTGTTAAAAGCAGAGCAAGATGAGTCCTTGAGGCCCTGTTCCCCAAGGATGTGTGCACATAAAGCAAGGAAAATGTGTGGTTATTAGAGTTTAGCTTTATTGTTTTCATAAAACACACTGAAGATTGTGTTTATGATTCCAGAGAAAATAAAATCCTCTCTTCAATTGTTAAAATAATGAACACAAGATACTCCCGTGACTTCTAAACAATCAAACACTTTGGACTTGCACGGCACCCTCTACTCAAATTTCAGAAAAGTCTGTACAAGAATGAAAATAAGCCTGGAGGGGTGGGGGATGAATCCAGCATCTCACCTTATAGCCAAAGGAAGCAGCGTAGTTTACACAGTCATCGCATGAGGCTAAGTTACACGGACAGGAAGGGAATGGTTCAAATCTCATCGCAAAATTGCTTAAGAGCCAGTTTTGCTAGTTTTCAGTAACATCCCAGTTTCGGAATGATCAAATCCCATTTGAAAGCCAGACTTGAGCATCAGAATCATTTAAACGCACTCAAAACCAAACAAAAAACTAAAATCTTTTTCTCTGGCCCCTGCACAGGTCACTTGCAAAGCCTTCTCCAACACAACATTCACACCTTCAGAGGGTTTTTGCCTGTCCCACATTCCCACCACTCTGAAGGTCTTCTGCATCTGGCTGCAAGGAGGCATTTGTATCCATCACTGCATCCAGTCAGACACACAGCACGGCCCAAGGAACCCAACAGCCTCTATCACTTCTGCTCCTCTACCTTTGCCCGGGAGGCAGGATAATCCAAAGGGGGATTTTTTCCCCTTCTTTAAATATTACAAAGACTATGTGAGGTTATGAATTATGGAATGGAGCTGTCTCTTCAGTTTAGCATGATGATGACGGAAGGGAAATGTGGACTGCAGAGGGGCCATATCCCCAGCACGTGAGCAGGGCAAGGAGCCAAGGGGCATGACCAAGTGGGACCCAACTGTTTAGTGTCTCTGCCCATCCATCAGAGCCTGACACCTGCCTGGCACCAGTCACATGGTGGGGATTGAATTAATCTTGGAAGAAGCCGAGGGAAATATATCTTTCACAGCAATGGCCTGGGAAGGGAGGGAAGCTCTTCAGACAGGTGACCCCCTCATATCCCTGCACCTCTACTTGAAAACTTGGGCTGAACCAGGACCTGAGACCCTCTTGGCCATGTCCGATGGTTAACCTGGACAGGCTGACCTGGCAGCAGAAGGTCTTCTTTGGTGCTCCAGCACAAGGGAACAGACCAGGAGCAGGGATGGAAAAAGCCAGCAAGGACGGAGATACTGAAATGCTGGTGGCAGAGTCTAGCCTTCAGGTAGTTTTGTAGATGTTGTCTGGAAGGTATTACTGCCAGCTCTAAACCAACCTATTACTATGAGCCTTTGGGGCTTGTAATAAAAACCAAGATGTTTTTTTCCCAGAGCCAGGTTAGACAGAAGATGTCTGAAAATTAAAGGAGTATCCTAAAAAAAGATTTCAATTCCATCCCTCCCTTTACATCTATTTACTTGCAGGCTCCTCAGAGACAGAGGTCAGCTCCGGAGCACCGGTGCCCCAGCTGCATTCATCCCCAGAACTGGCATAGCATGCAAAAACACTTTTTGCTGCTTGGATCCACCTTGTTGAGTAATGGCTTTGTTCCAAGAAGCACAAAACAAGACTGAATTGAGACTTAACTGACTTCAAAGAACCACCAAATTCGATACACACAGCCGGATCTTCAAGTTGAGGTGGCACTGAGTGTCCAAACTAACACCACAGTTTCTGTGCAACCTGCCCCAGCAACACATCCTAAAATTGATGAGAATGGAGTATTTCCCAGGCCCCACTTTCCCCTCTCCTGCAAACTTCTTCTGTGGGCTTCCTTCTGAAAGAGGACATAACTTTATCAGGGAATGCAGCAATAGGATGAGGGGTCATGGTTTTAAACTGAAAGAGGGGAGATTTAGGTTAGATACCAGGAAGAAATTCTTCACTCTGAGGGTGGTGAGACACTGGCCCGGGTTGCCCAGGGAAGCTGTGGATGCCCCATCCCTGGAAGTGTTCAAGGCCAAGCTGGACAGGGCTTTGAGCGAACTGGTCTAGTGGGAGGTGTCCCTGCCCATGGCAGGGGGTTGGGACTAGATGATCTTTACGGTCCCTTCCAACCCAAACCATTCTGTGATTCTGTGATAACCAAAACCAACACAATACCCTAAAGAGATTTGAGTTTTGTGAACTAAAGCCCTTCTGCTTGGAAGAAGCTGAGAACCAAGTTCTCATGCAAGAGATTTGCCACCGTGGCTGCCCTTGATCATCCCATCACACACTATATTGCTACCTGTACTTGGGGTCAAGATCCTCATTTAAACACCAGAAATGAAACCCAGTGGTTCCCCAGAGAAGCACGCAGGAGTCCTGCTAAGTCCAGTCCTGCCCTTTGCCTCTGCAAAATGCAACTTATCCCCTGCCTGCGATGACCGTCAGGATGATCACCGCCTGGCCTGCGAATCCTGCCCACTCGCTGGTTTTTTACGCTGGGTGTTAATGGAAAGAAATCTCTGGATCCATTTGAAATGAATTATACTCCAGTAATTGCAGCTGCTATAGGGCAGTATTAGGTCAAACTGCCCTTTTTGTGCTGTGTCTCAAACACTACAGATGATGAATGGGCTCATTTTCAGCAGAGCTGGATGCTCGCAGCTCCAGGTGAAGCCCATGCAAACCGCAGATGCTCACCACTCCGATACTGCATCACCGGCGCCTGCCAAGTGCTTCCTTTAATAAAACATCCAAATTCACACTATATAAACACAATTTTGGCTCACATTGCTTGCTACTTGTTGTCACCATCCCGCAGGTCTTTGGCACACAGCCTCCCCGTACCATCCCCAAGGCTGTCCTCTCCAGGATGCATTTGATTGCTTAAGAAATCTATGCTGCTCTCCCCACAGAAGGACCTTTCCAGCCCAAAACAGAGATTCTCCCCTCCCATTCTAACTCTGTGTTAATTATTAAGGTAGGGTGGGACTGAAGAGACTAATTACCACTGTAAAGTTACTCTCCTGAAGGCTGATAAGGGAAGTAATTAGGATGGACAAGCATGGATTACAGAGCTCTAAATCTCTCTCTCTTGTCAAGATAATGCTGCTGCCCAACCTCACAAATGACAAACGAGTCCGTAGGCAAACACGAAGCAGCTGTGGAGGCCAAAAAATGGGCTGGACCATCACAGAGCACAGACCCTTCATGCTACAGCACAACGGGATCTCTTCTCCAGCAGTTCCAGACAGGGACCAGCCTCTGACACGCAACTCCAAGGACCTCAACACAGGCACCCTGCCTAGGGCTGGGTGACAAGTTCATACTTGCACCCACGTTGTTTGCCTTCTGTGGTGGGTTAACCTTGGTTGGCTGCCATACACCCACCAAGCTGCTCTTGCACTCCTTCATTCCCAATCCTTCTACCACCTCCTTCCCTGAGCAGTGCAGGGGGAATGGGGAATCGTAGAATCATAGAACGGTTTAGGTTGGAAGGGACCTTAAAGATCATCCAGTTCCAACCCCCCCTGCCATGGGCAGGGACACCTTCCACTAGACCAGGTTGCTCAAAGCCCCGTCCAACCTGGCCTTGAACACCTCCAGGGATGGGGCAGCCACAGCTTCCCTGGGCAACCCGGGCCAGTGTCTCACCACCCTCAGAGTGAAGAATGTCTTCCTGGTATCTAACCTAAATCTCCCCTCTTTCAGTTAAAAACCGTTCCCCCTCATCTTATGGCTCCACTCCCTGATCAAGAGTCCCTCCCCAGCTTTCTTGTAGCCCCTTTAGGTAGAGCCTTCTCTTCTCCAGGCTGAACACCCCCAACTCTCTCAGACTGTCTTCACAGGAGGGGTGCTCCAGCCACATAACGATGCTTTTGACTGCTTTCCCTTCATTGAGTCTCTTTTCACCTCCCCAGATATCAGCTAAGACAAGGAGCACACTCCAGCCGTAGATAGATGACAGCTGTTCCATTGGGCTGTTATAGGACACGTGTCCCCTTGACATGAGGACAAGGGTGACATTTCACAGTGTCACAGCAGTGTGTGACTGCCCTGGGAATGTAGTTGCTCGGAGCAAAAGCCCAGGGCCTGGGAAATCCCAAGAGGGTCAACCCCGTGCACGTCTCCAGCCACCTTCCGTCCCGTGTCATAGAATCACCGAGGTTGGAAGGGACCTTTAAGATCACCAGGTCCAACCATCAACCTAACACTGCAAAGTCCACCACTAAACCATGTCCCTCAGCACCACGTCTACACAACTTTTAAATACCTCCAGGGATGGCGATTCCACCACTTCCCTGGGCAGCCTCTTTCAATGCTCGATAACCCTTTCTGTGAAGAAATTTTTCCTAATATCCAATCTAAACCTCCCCTGGCACAACTTGAACCCATTTCGTCTCATCTTAACGCTTGTAACTTGGGAGAAGAGACCGACACCCACCTGGCTACAACCTCCTTTCAGGTAGCTGTAGAGAGTGATAAGGTCTCCCCTCAGCCTCCTTTTCTCCAGGCTAAACAACCCCAGTTCCCTCAGCCGTTCCTCAGAAGACTTGTTCTCTAGGCCCTTCACCAGCTTTGTTGCCCTTCTCTGGACATGCTCCAGCACCTCAATGTCCTTCAGCTCCAGCCTGTTTGTCCATATGGAAGAGACCTCACAGATGAGATACAACAGTGGCAGCTCCGGGGATCTGGATTGAAGCACGACCTCCACGAGGGCCAGCCCACCTGACCTTGCGTGAGCCATTTTGTATTTCACAGCCAGTAGAACACAGACATCCATATGCCACGTCCCTTCACTCCGCCGGCTGCAGACCCCTGCAGTTCTCTGTGTTTGTGCCATACACAGCAAAAGCGAGGGTCGAGCTCGGGCAGAGCTGCCAGTGCCACCGAAACAGATCTTCAGACAGACAGTGAAGCGCACGAGAGCGAGCTAACTCACCCGAGCTCCCCAGCAAGCGAGGGTGGACCGCTTGGCTCCTGCTCTCTTCCAGCCGCAGGAATACCAGCTCCCAGGGTCACGTTCCTACCGCAGCCGTGCACGTCTCGCACGCATTCCCCATGCATACACACAGATTATTTTGCTATAACAATTTCAGGCACCCTGCGCTAGAGCATTTATAACTAATACATATTCTAATGTTCCCGTTCACCTGAGACACTCAAAACTTTCCTGCCTCATTTGTCATATTTTTTTTATTTCTATTTTTTTTTATAAATACCTTCTTCCCCTCAGGCCAGTCAAATCAGTCCAGTTAATTTTAATTTCCATGGACGCGGAAAGTCATCTCAAGGTCATTTTTGGGTTATTTTGCAGTTTCAAGTCTGGAGGATTTTGCAGGATTTGCAATTGAGGCTTCTGATTATCTGCTACACGTTGAAATGAAAAGGAACCGGCTGAGGAGAGACAGTGATGAAGCACCCCATTGACACCCAGGTAATTAAGGAGAAACAAACATGTTTGTTGGCTGAAACAAGGGGAAAAATCATGCTAACTACTTTATTCTAGCAAGGAGGAGAGGAGGGAGGAAAGAGAAAGCAGCAGCTAATGGGTTTCCATCAGAAGGGCATGCTTTGCTCAAGCCAAAACCTTCCCAGGGTGTTTGCATTTCAGTGGGAAGGTTGTCCGGTGCCACCGGGAGGCTTTTGTCACTTCTGACCAGAAAGACAGTGAAAAAAAGAAACCCACTAAATTGCAAAACACAACCTTTGTGATGTATGAGATAGGCAGATCAATGCAGCCCCATTCTGAAGGGGGTGGGTGAAATATATATATAAATATATATGTCTTAAGGACTCAGAAGCTTTGAAGCCTGGAGGTTTGCTACAGGACAGCCAGATCTCCTCCCGGCCAGCCTTAGCATTAAGGTCCAGGAAATTATTTCCTTGGGAAACTGGTGACTCCCGGCATTAGCCCAGCTCACGGCCAGGATCAGGCGATGCTGGGGCTGCAGGAAGAAACAACTTTCCCAGTGAACTTCAGCACTCAGGTCCCAAAGCGAGCTGAGTGCAGGCGCGTCAATCTGTGCTCTGAATGTGTTTATTAAATGTTTTTAATATTGTGGTGGCAGACAGAGAAATGCAATCAAGCCCGAGTCACACATCTCCCCAAGTCCGCGGGGACCGTGGGTACAAGCCTGGTTTTGTTGCTTTCCCAGGGAACGATCAAGATACAGGACTCGCAGCTCAAATCACACGCACTCTCCAGGGGCAGGCGATGGTAATTAGTTTGTGTGCAATGGAGGCATTTTCAGTTTCAAGCCCTGCTCGGGGAACCTGGCAGGAATACTCAAGCTGCTGGGTAGTGAGTGCTTTGGAGAGACCTAGTCCTGATGGTGGGTGCTGAGCAGGTACAACGCTGGCCTCAAGCTCTCGAAGACTGGCCTTGTCCCACCAATTATTTGCTATCTAAAAAGCACTGTACTCCAGGCTGGTTTTTTTTTCCCATGGGTAAGCATCTGCTACAGAAGGAGTAGCTATGAGAAATAGCAGCTACGAGAAATAGCTTATTTCAGTCTCCTTAAAACAAGGCAAATCCTATTATTCTGGGATTGCTTCATCCCGCTCTCCCAGCCCTAGCAGATGATGTCCCCCCACCCAGGCAGAGCTCACCTGATCCGAGGTACCACCTCCACCACCACCAGGCTCACGATAGTCTGGAGACACAGGGGAGAGGGCAAACCTCAGCCGCCCACCAGCACCAGGGCTCAGAGGAGGATGGGGAACACCGGCGAACGCAGAGCTGGGCCACTGGATCATAGAATCATAGAATCGTTTAGGTTGGAAAAGACCTTCAAGATCATCTAGTCCAACCATTGACCCTACTCTACCAGGCCCCCACTAAACCATGTCTCTAAGCACCACATCTACACGACTTTTAAACACATCTAGGCATGGTGACTCAACCACCTCCCTGGGCAGCCTCTTCCAATGGTTGATAACTCTTTCAGTGAAAAAAATTTTTCCTAATGTCCAGCCTAAACCTTCCCTGGTGCAACTTGAACCTGTTTCCTCTTGTCCTATCGCTAGTTACCTGGGAGAAGAGACCAGCTCCCATCTCACTACAGCCTCCTTTCAGGGAGCTGTAGAGAGCAATAAGGTCTCCCCTCAGCCTTCTCTTCTCCACACTAAACAATCCTAATTCCCTCAGCTGCTCCTCATAAGACATGTTCTCCAGACCCCTCACCAGCTTTGTTGCTCTTCTCTGGACACACTCCAGCACCTCAATGTCCCTCCTACACTGTGGTGCCCAAAACTGAACACAGTACTCAAGCTGCGGCCTCACCAGCGCTGAGTACAGGGGCACCATCACTTCCCTACTCCTGCTGGCCACACTATTCTTGATGCAGGCCAAGATGCCGTTGGCCTTCTTGGCTACCTGGGCAGTCCTTGTCAGCTGCACTGGAACGGGAAATGGTGGACGTCTATAACCTCTCCTGGCAGACCACATGTAGGCAAAAAGCTGTAGGTTGACTCAGACTGCCTCGCAGTAGTTTGATCCTGGCGGTCCAGCGGTACAGAGCCTTCTATTCCTGCAGGAAACCTTGAAAACCATGAGATGCGCTCAGATGCAGCAACCAGCGAGTACCCGGGCAGTCCGCAGCAGTAACCCGCACACCTCCAGCTGCTCGGGTCAGGTCCTTGCACGATGCTAATGCTGTAAGAGTACAGCTGAAGTCAGGACTATTTTCCTGCTGACTGTGAAATTGGGGCGGGGGGAAGGAAAAAAGAGAAGGAATGTGCATGCCATGTACGTTTGTCCTGCACTACCACAGGCAGATTGGACATCAGGGCACAGCCATGAGATTAAGTCATTTTTCTGTTTGCTGAAAGCATTAAGGAAAAAAAAGCTTAAAATGTTTTGCTGTGAACTTAATGTTTCATTTGACTATTAGTTCTGAAGTAGCGAATGCTTGAAACAAAGCCAAAACCCCCTAAATTTAGAAAAAGATCATTAAATCACTGATGGGCTAAACCTATTTAAAAAAAAAAAAAAAAAAAAGGGAAATGCGCAAATCAGAAAAATCCCAGCTCTGCATTGGGATCAGCCTCATCCCTGGGAATGACCCCGGGGCACCACAAAGGACAGCAAGGAACCCACCCAAGCTCAGCCGGTGGGAGGAATGGCGCTTTCATCGCCCATCCCAGAGCACAACACGCGTTTCGCTGGCGCTCCTTCACCTGCCTCCGTGCGTCCGCATTGATCAGGCGGCATTTGCACACCAAGACACGGGCAAAGCCAGCTGCTAATGGCCAGCGCCGGCCACAGGCTCCAGCACTGTCACCACTCCAGCATCCTGCCTATTAAGCAGTTTATTTTCCCAGTCGATGCATCCAAGGACTTGGTTTTTTAACATCGGTACAAGGCTCCTGTCACCTGCGGGTCAGGAGGGATTAGGTGCGTGCCCGCGCACGAGGGGGTTCGGAGGGCTCCCTGTCGCTAAGCACAAGATTAGTAATCAAAATTAAACCACAAACCAGCGCCTGGTGAATCCGGGGGAGTGGCAGAGCTGGTGGATAATAGTAACGGGAAAAATAAAAAGTTAAGTTTGCATCTGAAACCACCTGCTGTGTGTTGTTTAACGGGGGTCACTGCTGCCACCCCTGCCAGGGGAGTCCCATCTCCCCTCCGCCGCTCCCAGGCTGAAGAGGCAAGGCAAGCTGGCCGGCCCCAAGCCCCGCAGCCAGCCGTCACCGCTGCCAGCCACCTCCTCGGCCAGGCCAAACACCCTGTTTTGAGCCAGAACGAGCCCCTTCCCTTCACAGCAGTGACCGCAGGGGAAACCCTGAAGCTGCCGGTGGCTGTGTTCACCGCCCCGCAGAGCCAGCCGGGAGCCAGGGAACCCTTCCCGGGCTTCACCTCACTGCCTCCTGCTCCTTCTGAACTGGCCTTCTGCTAAGAGACTCTCTCCTGCCCTGCTTTTTTAAGGCAAAGCCGCAAAATAACCCCGAACTAAGAGATGCCACTTCCACTCACAGCAACCCCCTGGGTTGCGCCTCCCTCCCACGGCCCCGGCTCCGAGCAAGGGCTGCGGGAACAGATGTACCAAGAGCTGAGGAGTTCAAGAGGGTCCTTGTTCGTACGGAGCTGTGCTGCTGCAGGGAAGAGGGAGCAGCGGGGAGATAAGTACTCGCTTCTGCACACGGTACAGAGAAGGATTAGATACTTACAAATATTTTATCCTAGCTAAAGTAATTGCACCACTTGTTCTTATGAGTCAGAGCTATTTATTTTCATGCTTCAGGGCATCAGTTGATCACACCAGCTGAGGTCAGGCAGAAATTCCCATTGCTCCTGTAAGTGTTTTGCATATTGCAGGGAAGTGCGTTAGCTCTAGTTACTGCAGCCTGGCACTCCCCTCGTCCCAGCCCGCTCCGGTCCCCACCGGCTGCAGAGGACATGCCAGTGGGAACAACTTCTCCACCTTAACCCCACCCCAGTACGACACAGGAAACAGTCCTTGCTCTCACCAGTTTAAATTCTGCTAGTGGAGAAGCATATCGCATGCTCCAGCCCTGGGTGGAAGATGCCGTGGCTGTAGCATAGCCACATCCAGCTGCGCTCCGTCCTCCAGGCAGCAGCCGGGCAGAGAGACCAGCAGGAAGAGCATCCAAATGAGAAGAGATGGTATTGGAGGTGAAAATAAAAACAACTCCTTTTGACCCTGAGCACGAGAGCCAAACCAGGGTCACCAAAGCTCATTTCAGCGGCCAGCAACTCCGCGGCCCCTGCCGGGAGCAGGCATGGATAACTGCTCATTTCTGAGCGCTTGCGGCTGCACAGCTCTAACTGTGTCACCACCAAGAACCTTCCCAAAAACCAACACTTGGCCAACATTAATATATAAAAACCAGCCAGCATGTACATGGAAGGGGCAGAGGAATGCAAGAAAACAGCCACCAGGACTGGACCAGGAAAAATCCACCTCCCAATGCTCTCTCCCAGTGCTAACTACCCAGCCCCATTAACTCAGGAGCATCTAGTAAAGGTCTGGAAAGAAACAGCCCTTGACCTCCGAGCACTGAGCATGAAATGAAGCGGCAGAGGCCAATGCTTGGCAAATAAAAGGTTCCCTTCACACAAACAACAGGCCGGCTGCTCCTGGAGCGAAACGCACTCACACGCCGGCGGCCCCTCCGGCAGCAGGGACTGCAGGGTGCTTCACCGTACCTGACAGTGCACACGCAAATCCAGCCACTGAGCATCTCGTACCACACACCTGGCTTGAAATAACCTCCAGGAGCTGCAGCAGGACAGGATCGCTCCCCTATCCCCTTCCTTTCCTCCTGCTCATCCCCTAACTGCATCCCCAGCTGTCCCTTAAAACGGCATCACTTTGCCTCCTCACCCCTGCTCAGATGCTCACCAAACGCCAGGTATCTTACGTTTCCTCATCTGCGCTCCACTGATCCCCGTTAGTAATTACACTGCTGCGGCAGCAGCTCTGTAACTTTAATTATAAGACAATTTCTGTTCTAATCCCTGGTTTTGACTCACTACCGCAGACACAAACCCCCCCCCCCACTTCTCTCCCCCATCCTCTCATTCGGTCATTTCAGAAGTGAAGTCATGCAGATAAGAAGGAGTTTGAACAATTAGGTATAATGATAATATGGACATCACTTTCATACAGATGTCTGAATAGCGCTTCAAGGGCAGGACTGCAAAACCAGCCTGCTCTCTGAAGCTTTGCAATTTCTTATGCCATCAGAAATGGCATCAGGATTCTTTTCGGAAGTTTGCATTTGTTTATTTCTCAAACAAATGATTTTATTTCCATCGTTTCCAAAGCTCTGGGACACCCTCTCCTCACCGCTGGCACCTCACGTCCCAGCAGAGCCCACCGCAGAGACCAGGTACCAGCAAACCCCACGCGGGGCTGCAAACTCACTAACACCTCCGCACCCAGAGCATCCCATCAGCATCCTCTGGGGGACATCCCCCGCGAGGCAGCCGGGGTACAGGGAGAGCGTCAGGAAAGCAAAACCCTCCAACTCAGAAGTCAGAAACCCCAGGTTTCACACCCAGATCTTCAGCTCAACTCACTCGACTTCACCTTTCATCCCCCCACCTGTCACCGGGGATAATCTTTTTTTCCTGACATGCTTTGTTATTCAGAGATAGAAGATTCTCTAAATGCTGAATTATTATCATCAAATTATAATACTCAGAACATTGTCTCCCTTTGGGATTCATGCTGCAGGAGAAGAGAGCACAGCACAGGCACCCAGAGCTGAAATGTGCCACGTTTAGTTCCCTTAGAGATAGCGGGGACGGATGCGGCTTCGGTATTTTCTCTCTTTCTCAGCTGTCCTGGAAGAGTCTCTCTCTGACAGGTCTTCTGCTGGAGAGAACTGAACTATATTTGAAAGGTAATTTTGGTGCAAATGGGAACAGAAGTGTCAGAGTTGTCATGACGAGATTTTTTGGAATTTCCTTCCCATTTCAGGGGATGGGGGTGGGGGAAATCAAGCCATTTTGCATTTCATTGTTTTCCAAACAGGATGGCTCCTGCCCCTGCCTCCAACTTTCCCAGGCTCCCCACAGGCTCCTGGCTGGCGGACTCTGCAAAAGCCCCCGAAACGGAGCCAGTCTGCCCCACACGTTTCCTTCTTCCACATTTTCACATTCAGAAATAAAAATAAAGCAGATTCCAGATGGAGCCACTCACAGCACAGGACAACAGGACACCCTACCGAGGTTCCTACAGGGGAAGCCGTCATCCAGCCTCTTCCTAGACCCACCAGTGACAGCCAGCATCAACCAGCATCCAGCACTGCATCTCGGGGCACTCATCTCTCCCCAAACACGCGGAAAAGCCAATCCACATTGCTGGGACTTCTCAGAATGGCAGCACACGAGCACAGAGCCAGCCACGTCCAGCTCTGCTACCCGCGAGGCAGAGCTTGGCTCCCCCTGTGCACAGGGCTGCTGCTCCGGGGGAGCATCTCCTGGGGACAGCATCTCCTGGGGACAGCCTGGAGAAGGACCAGCACCCTTCTCCCCATTCCCGCCCAGTTTAAGCCTTCATCTCGACATCTTCAAGGCCCTCAAACATCACCTTTTCAGGAAAGGAGGCAAAGACAGCCAAACCTCCAGAGACGGGGAAAGGCTTATTGCTAAGGGTGAGAAGAGAGCCAGGAGAATGAGATTCTCCGGGAAGCGCAGCCGGCAAACGAAGGAAAGCAGCAGCCTGCGCCCAGCTTGGCCGAGCCCTGCTATCGCCACCAACACAGCTGCTCCAACGCCTGCCTGTTTCCGTAACTCAGGCCAACAGCCTCAGAAATCTTCCAAACAAGTAACGGGGAGAACACAAACGCCGCAGGCACACAACAGCGCAGCAAGGAGCCATCAAGCTCGCGAGCAGGGGGAAGAGGGGTGGGAAGGCTCTCGCAAGCAACAGCCTGCAGCTCAGCCTGGGAGGATCTCCTCCTTCTCTGCTACAAAACTTTTGCCTAAATGCTTTTTTTTCCCCATGAAACTTGTCCCATTCCCCCTCCCACAAAGTTTCACGCAGCAAAACCTCAGCTAGGCTGGACACTGGAAATGTTAGCCTCACCGGTCCTGCTGGGAAACTGGGCTTCCCACGCCTGCAGAGCACCCAGCGAGCACCTCTGCTCCCTCTACGTCAGCCCGGCTTGGGCAGGACATCCCAGTTCATCCCAGAGCTGCCCCCAGAGGGGTCCGGGCACAGCACCCAGGGCAGGCTGCCCTGCCACCTCTCCCCAGCTCAGGGTGCAGCCTGGCTCCCTCCCCTCGACATGCTCCTGCTGTCACATCCACGGCTTCGCTCTGGGAATGATGACAGCAGATGACACAAGACCTTGAATTTAATTGCAGGGGGGAAAAAATAAATGAATAAATAAATAAATGAAATGTTCTGAGTGATAAAGCACCCCCTTCATCAGCCACATTATTTGTGCCTCTTTTCTAGAGAATTTTAGAGTTCGCTTGGGGATTGGTTTGCATTTTGCAATTCAGGGCCACAGCTCGCACAGAAATAAGTATACGGCCGGGCAGGTGGTCACCCATGAGCACCCTGCCGGTACGGCATGGGAGGTATCTGGCATCACAACCAGCTGCTGCGGAACCAGGGCAAAGATCTCACCTTCTCAGCTACCTGCCGGAGCCTCACTTCCCAATGCCACAGACCCCTCCTGCTCACCCTGGATGTAGCCACGGAGCAGTTTCAAACACACTAGACAGACCACCAGTGGGACGCTTCACAGACATCGAGAGAACGCTTAAAAATAAAAATCCCACACCCTTACACGCTGCATGGTTCAAGCTGCCATTGCACCTGCTGGTTTGCTTGTAGCAGAAATCCCGGCCAAGGTTTTCCCAGGCTCTTGGGCGGCTGCTTCTTCTATGGACCTCCTGCTACCAGAGAAGAAGGGGCACGGTCATGCAGTGGTCGTTAGCAAATGGATTATCTGGGCATTGCAGGGAATGGTCTTATCGGTGGAGGGGGAGCAGAGAAGGGAAGAGGCACAAGGCAAGCCTCTCTGGAGAACAAGCAGCGATTAAATATTTATAGATTTTAATACATTGATTTGTTAAGTCGGGAAACAGTCCTTTAAGAGTTTGGAGATGCCTTTCAAGGTAATTCTTAATCAGCAACTCAGGTGCAGCAAAGAAGAGCTCAACAAGAGGCAGAAACCACTCCAGGGGAAGGTCTCGAAAGCCGGCTCTCTGCTCCTTGCCCGGCAGGGACCCCCACGGCCAGGATGGGATCCGGGTGGCTCAAAGAACCCTGCCAGAGATTTATGTCCAAGGCTGTCTAATTAAGTTTCACCTGTAAGGGATTTATTTCTGGATAGCACTTTTGCAGGAGAAAATTAAATGATGCTGCTTAAGGAGAAACAAACTGCAGTATTTCATGCTGGCCTTAAAAGAAATAACTCCACACCCCTTCCGAAACCTGCACGATCCAAGCGAGGAAAGGTGCTGCCCACGCCTGCCTCTGCATCACCATCCCTACATCAGCTCCTCGTCTTGCTTTGGAAAAAACTTCCACTTCAAAAGCATAAATAAGCAAAAATGGGGGGGCGGAGGGGGGAGGGCAGTTGCCCAGCAAGTGCCAACCCAGGTAAGGCAGCTGGTCACTGCCCCTGGAAGCACTGCCCGGCTTGGCACAAGGTCACCCGTTACAGGAAGACACAGCTTTGTGGTGCTCCTCACGTGCATTAAGGTTGCACCTACCCCTGCCCAAGACGGGACAGACCTCCTGGCTGGCACCATTTGGCCACTGGAAATGTTTCGGTGCCACCAAAGCAAAGGCGTTTGATGGGCAATGCTGCTGGGCGAGTGCTGCACGCCTCCGCTGGGTTTATGCCACAGCCGATGGCAAACCAGCCTCCCCCATCCCTCCTTTGTGATGGTGCAGAGCTGGAAGCAGGACACCTGCCCAGCAGAATCCCAACCCTCCTGCAATCCAGCCATAAAAAAGAACATTTCAGAGTAAAATGGCAGGTTTAATTCTAATTCAGCCAACTGGAGGGTACAAATTAAGTGTTCCGTCCTTGCCTCCCCCCTTTCCTTTTCTTCAGTGAAATTATGTTTTCTGAAGGGAAAACTGTGAGGAAAGTTTTGATGCTCCTCTCTGGCTGGGAAGCATCAAGCAGTCCCAGGGCTGCAAATACAACATCCCATAGTCCATTGAATCCATTACCTTACTTAGCAATATGAGATTAATTATTCCAGTTCACGGGATATTTGGTTATTTCTTAATGCTCCAGCTACTGCCTTCAAAAGAGCCGAGATGCTCTTGCCTTGGCTCACTGGATTAGCTGCTCCTCACGGTCACTGCCAGCTTTTAAGACACAAGCAAATGCCTCCTCCAGGCTCACAAACAAAATGACAAATAAAACCCCATTTCGGGAGCATCCGCTGATGCCCGAGCCGACAAGGTCATCTCCTGCAGCCCCATCCAGTGAGGGAAGGGGGCTCCAGTCTAACCTCCACTGATGACTCTAAGAATATAAGCAAGCGTGCCATGAGTTTGGGTTTCTGCTGCCAATTTTTAACAGGAAAGGGAGGAGTGGGACAGAAGAGGGAAGGAGCATACAAACAGGGGAATACAAGAAATTGCACACATTTTGTTCCCGAATCCTCCAAACGTGACTCACTTTGCTCTATTGTGACAAACTGAAACGCCTCTGAGGAGTTCATTTCACGTCTCATCCATTCTCTGAATAATGGGAAAATCCCTCTTTGTTTCTCTAAGATATCAGCACGCGCGACGCGCCACGTACACCCGGTTCCATTAGACATAATGGAACAAGATTGTCCCAGAAGTTGTTTTCAATTGCTTGAGTGCATCCTTCATTTAGGGAAACAAGAATATATGAGCTGCTCTACCCCTGCCGATGTGAGGACGCAATCTTTAAGCTGAAGTCCGGGCCATTTGTTTCCCAGCTTTGACATGGGAAGAGGTTTGGGTCCTTCCTCTCCCCAGCTCCGAGACTGGGTTAACCAAGAGGCTTGGCCATCCTCCTGGGGAAACCCAGGCTCCTGCCAGCACAAAGCCACGTGTGAAGCTGGAGGTCAGGCTGTCCTACAGCAAAAAGTCCCTCTCCCTTTGTTTCAAGCTTGAGTTCTCCTATTAGGCACCCAAGCCTCAAGATGCTGCGCCACGTGCCATGCAATGCCCAGCAAGGATGCTGCGGGATACACCAGGGATGCCTGCACTTCCCCACGGACATTGACCTGGTTTCCCAGTACATCCCACTGTGCCATTACGCAGCACGTAACGCTGACAGTTGTACAGTCAGAGGGCTCAGGAACACACCAAGACCTCAACGTGTAACAAAAAAGCCTGCTTATCTGCCGAGGAAAGCAGATCCCCCAGGAATGCATGTTCTAGCTGGCTGCCTACAATTTTACTTTGACTTCTTGGGACAAAAGAAAGTTTGAAAGCCTTGGAGATGAACCAGGCTGCCTAAAGACACCGTCTGTGATAACGATGTTGTCAGCATGGCTAAGTTTACTGCTGTATTCAGAAGGAACCGATGGGGCTTAGCGAGGGGGGAGAACTACGGATCACAGCCACCAGGTTTTGTTTTTTTAATTGACTGCCACCTTGAGATAGTTCCTCTTCCCAACATGAAAAAAAAAACCAAACCCAAATCCCAACAAAGCAAACAGCATCTTGAGCCTGTGGGATCCTTTTCTGCAAAGCATTGGCTTGGAGCCTCCGTGACACAGGTGCTTAAAGCACAGCACGTGCCTGAGCTGCGTTGCTGAATCGGGACCGATGAGAACAAATTCACACGAATGCTCATCCTGCGCTTACAGGACATGACAGCCATCACCCCCCGCCACGCTGCACACCGGGGACTTCAGGCCTGTCAAGTTTAACAAGATTTAAGTTTTCCCCTTGGAGAAAGTGCACGATGTGAGCTCAAGCAGAACAACAAAACTTGTCCGTCCTCTTCCCCCCCCAACCCACGGAACTCCTTTCAAACTGTTCTTTCCCACTAAATATTTATTTTCTTTTCAGATTTACCTCCCCAGCCCTACAGGGAAGGAACAGAACAACTCCTGACAGCAGCCAGACCGAAGCCAGACCAGCAAACACCACCGGTGGGCACTGGGGTCTGTGGGGAGAGGAGCGTGGCTCTCCAAGGGAGGTGGTCCCCAGGCTCTGCCATGGCCGGCATCACTTCCCTGCCATTCCCTTGCCCAAAAGCTTATCTCAGCCCTGTCCTAACCTCCAGATAGATGAGCTCAGGGCCACGCTGAGTCATACTTTATTTTTTCCCCTGGAGTTGGCACCCAGCCCTCCCTCTATAGCTTCTCCTGGCTTGGTTTCAACACCAATAGGTTTTATTATTATGCCTTGCTGCCCTAATTCTCTCCGCACTCAATTTTCCATTGACGCGTTGACCCTCTGCTGTGTTTGCTAGCCCTGGGCAGGCAGCAGGCAGCACTCGGTCACCTGCCCCCACGAAACCTGAGTTGAGGAGCAGGAGAGAGGCATCCTCCTGGTCCTGCCGGCATCCGCATGGACACGGCCCCACGGGAGAGGGAAGGCTGGGAAGTTTCTGAAGACAGCACAAAGACACGGAGGGGGAGCCGGTGAACAAAAGGAAAGCCAAGGAAAGCAAAAAAAGATGCGGCACAAAGAAAGTGAAGGGTCAGGGGAGGAGAAAGAAGAGAGCAAAAGCAGCAGAAATTTGGCTGACGGGGTAGGAAAAGCGACGCCAACATGTGGTGATAAAATAGCTGCGTGGCACCAGCACGAGGCACTGGCAGGGCTGTCATTGCCTTGTCCTGGCAGAGTTCTCCTGGCTCTGGGTGTCACCAGTCCAGCCCTGCCAGGGTGCTGGTCACCTTTTCCAGCCCCACCGGGCTGCCCAGAAGAGCAGCAGGGGAAGACATGGATGGTTTTGCTCCCAGGACTGCAGAGGCTCGTTTCTGCTTTCTCTTCTAGTTGGATGGGTTGGGCACAGGGAGCTGGTTGCCCCCAGCTCATTCCTGGGGTTTCCCCCCCAAAAAAAAGAAGAGCACTAAGAAGTGGATTGCTCCTAGGAGAAGACCCACCTCAAAGCCAGCATTACAGCTCTGACCGCTATGTCCACATGCCTCGGGCTGCAAGGCAGGCGGAACAGGAGCCTGGCAGCACCCTCATTTTGCCTTCAACCCAGGACTTCCCACCCCTCCACTCGGCATTGGGATGCTGACCCACAGGCACAGCATCCCTAACCCCCAGCCCCTGACCCGGCTGGTGCCGGCTGTCCCCAGAAGCCACCCCAACCCACTCCATCACAACTCCTATTCGCAGGGGGCATCCAAATACCCGCCAAGGAGCAGCCCTGCCAGGGGTGAGAGCAAGGGGATCAGTGCCAGCATGGCCCTGGGGGCTCCGGGGAGGAGGAGGAGGAGGAGGAGGACAGCTCTGGCTCGCAGCTGCCTGCTGTGGAACACAATGCAGAGATGGAGAATGGCCTGTGATTACAATTTGAAGGGCTTCTATGCACTGAAAGAGAACTGATTCAATTGTGCCGCAACTCCCGAGAAGCTGTCAGCAATCAAGGCGTTCTCCCTGCTACAATCATCGGAGTCAGGGCGCAAGCGAGAACAGAAAAAAAGTATAGCTTAGGTGACGGCAAGGTACAGCAGCGCGGCACATTCTGCAGCTGTGATTTCCTTCCCCATCAGCATCCGTCGCAGGAGGGAGGGAGCATCAGGGAGACCAGGGGGACAGAGGAGCCACTGGCTTGTGAAACGCTGCTCTGGCGAATGCCGGATGCCCCCAAGACCAGCCAAACCACAGACCTCCAAGACTGGAGGAGTAGGGGGTGCTGCAGGGGATGAATCTGTGATGCACGTTTTGCGACTGCTCGCTCCCGTGAACTCCCCCCGCCTGCATCACGTCCCCCTGGGCTGCGAGCATCCGCAGGCAGCGTGAAGGCAGCCAGCCATCCCGCACACAGGCAGCACCTCCACCTTCTGCATCCCAACTCCTTTCCCTGGCTGCAGTTAATTCAGGTAAGATTTTAGCCCAGCCTCACCTCCCCACGCGCAGCCCAACGGTGACGGCTCCCGCAGCCGAGCCCAGCACCCATCCCTTCCTTTTGAAACGTGAACAAACGCAGCTTGCACCCCACCAGTTCAAGATCCAAGCCGCCGAAAGCCACTTTCAACGCCTCGCTGCAAACCTCAGACCAGGCCAAAAAAACTTTAACATAGACAAGTTAGAAACAAAAACCCTTCCGGCTCCTGTCCTTCCCCATACACCCCACTATTCACGGGGAGCGTAAATACTCACGGGGTGCGTTTGGAGGGGAAGGCGATGAAGCAGATGCCACAGAGCTGGTGGGCACCAAAGACAACTGTAACACCAACCCTGGCCGTACCCAGCACCAGCTGCCTGCAGCCCTCCGGAACCCAGCAGCACCAGCAGCTTGGAGTTGCTCGCTGCCGCTCATGCACAAAACTCAATTTGCAGGGCTGGAAAGCAACCCCGAGAAGGTGTCAGGTCAGGTTTTGGGGTTACAAGAGATTGGGAGATCATTTTAAAAAGCCAGTATTATGCCAGAAACGCTTGCTTTGCCACCAGCTCTGCTCAGCCACTAATCCCAAAATCAAACCACCGTTGTGCTCGGAGCAGGGCGCGTTATTTCAGAGTTCATCCCCTGCCCATGGACAATCTCTTCCCAGAAAAAGGCAACCCCATAAAAGCTTCAGGAGGAAGGATGGCACCAGGACACGCACGTTCACCTCCCCATCTGCTGACCTCCCTGTTGACCCAGCCGAAGGTGGGTTTTTTCCAAGCTTTGGAGAACTACCACTAAAGAAAATGCAGATCTCCAAAGCTGGCTTGAAATCAGCAAAACGCGTTACATACACATTGGTAGGTAGAAACTATCCTAATATCCAAGAAGATTATAATTACCTCATTTGCCTACTAAAATGATACTGTGACAATATTTAAGTTAGAACGCTTTGGTTATTTGCTAAAAATTATGTGGTAGCAATCAAGTGAAAATTTAGGCTGTAATACAGCTATAGCAATATTGCTAGTAATTTGTGTAACCAATAACAATTATTTTTAATGTGTTAGCCAACATGTTTTAATAGGCTTTTTTATATACACATACATATGTGTGTACATATACACATGCATTGATGGGCAACATGGGCTCAATTTCTTTCCCCCCCCTGAAAACTGAGACCTTTGAAGCATCTTTCTCCGTTACCGCAGCACGAGATGTAAGGCTTCAGGAGGAGGATATCTCCCGGAGAACCTGATCCACACCCCACCAAGGGGATGCAGAAGATAAAGTCTCCCATCAGCCGATGGCAACCTGCACCATCAGAGGAAGAATTCAGAGTCCTACGGGAGAGGAGATCAGGGATGACAGGATGGGGGACAGCATGATATTCCCTTCTCTGCAAGCCCACCCCAGGGTCAATAGCTCTTCAACTTGGAGATTACTGGGGAAAATGTCCTGGAGTCCTTCTTGCAAGGCTTCTTCAGGTCTGCTCCCAGGCTTTAACCTCTAATTTTAATGTACAGCCCACCTCGTTGTGCAGGGTGCGAGGTTTCTTGTCTTCTAAACAGTAAAATAAGAGAAATAGACTCATACATTTTTACTTGGCATTGCCCTCAGAAGATGGAAATCTGATTACTTATTCCTTGCAATCCCAAATTGCCCCTGCTAGGCCAGACACAGTAAATAAATCCCTGCTTCTAGAGATACCCTCTCCATTATAAGTGCATGATGGGACCAGCATCCCATTGACCCGAGGACATTGGGAGCATCAGCTGTAACCCCTTCAGTCTGTGTCATTGCCTCCCAGCCAGCAAGAAATCCCAGGAGGGATTAGCACAAGAGCCCAGCGGGATGATGCATTTCCCCAGCTGAGAGCAGCCTTTGGGAGCGCAGACACCAAAACTCAATTTCCTTCTCTCCTGTGGCATTTAACCTTGAGGAAGGGAGTGAGAGGATGGGGGAGAAGGAGGAGGGATGCAGGGGAGGATGGATGTTTCTATTCAAAGACATCCCTCCCGTGTCCTACCCTTCCCAAGAAGTCCAGGATGAAGCTTGCTTTATTTGTAGGAAGCAGAAAAGAAGAGCAATATTACGGGCTGTTGTAGCCTTCCGGCAGTTGGAGTACAGGAGAGAGCTGCCACGTGAGCGGCTCTTCCAGAAACCGGCTGTTCCCGAAGATGCAGGCGGGCAGGAGCGATCACAGCAATCACGCAGCACGACCCCCCACCCGACAGCAGCCAGCTAATTTCATTTGGGGATTTGTGCTCCATTTTCAGCCTGAATTTATCTAATTGCAGCTTCCAGCTGCTGGATACAGTTATGCCTGAGCCTGCAAAGTGGGAGGCTTTGCTCTGAACAGCCTTATTTTCCCAAATACAGCGAGATGGTCAACAATGCTATTTTTCCCCAAGCTTTCACATCAGGGAAAGGCCACAGCCACGTGCCTCGAGAATGGGCTGCTTCGACCGTACAAGAAAGAAAATAATAATTCCCAGTAGTGCGCTGGGCTGTGCACCAGCCTCCCTCCTCCCTGTGTGCAGAAGGACTGCCCTCAGACCACTGCAAGTGGGCAGCCGGCACATCCGCGGCTCTCTCCATCTTATGGGGGTCAGCAACCCCAGGAAAAAATGCCCCCGCCCCCCCATCAAATGAGGCATGAGCTATCCAGAAAAGCTACATCAGAGGCATGCGGTGAGGTTTCTCAGAAGTCGTAGCTACTTGGCGAAACTTGGGCATCCTGGCTGCCAAGCTGATCTCGGTCCTTCAGATCTGAAAAGGCTTCTTAGCTCAGATACAGCCTCGTACCAAACACTAATAAAATTCCCACAATATCCACCAAGCTCTGGATGCTTTTCCTAAAAGCTGCGAAAACAGGAAAGGAGCTGCAGTATTTTTTTTTATTAGTAGTAGTAGTATTATTTTATTTTTAAAAAGCAGAAGACCACGGCTCCAGGACTGCAGAGCTAAATACCAAACTGCAGGAGAGCGGAACTTCACTCAGAATCTAATTAGGGATCAGCCAATATAGAAACCAGCAAAGTATAATCTGAACAGGTCAAGGCAACGCAACTTCCTTAAGGGACGGTGGAAAAGAGGCATGCTAAGCAACCTGGCAGTATTATCTGCAAAAGAAAGCCTTCAAAATAGATGAAGGTGATTTAGTGGGTCTAATTTCAGCGGATTTTCAGAGAGCTTATGCTAAAAGTGCTTCATAAAAGATTAAGGAAAATAAATGGCTACCCAGTAAGGGGCACAGCCAGGCAGGGATTACAGCTGGCGAGGCGAAAGGAAACAAAGACAGCGCTTCCCACATTGAAAAGAGGTTCGCGGGGGCCAACTGCGTTACGGCAACGCTGCAAGAAGCAGAGAGCAAGTCGCACTTTGCGGAGGATCTTGGGCAGCTTGGGTTTGCTGCGGCGCCGGGCGCCGAGCACCTCCGGCGGGATTCATTACACACCACGGGAGGTGGACGATGAAATTCTGTTTAGGCGAGTAAATGAACGTCCTGCACTGAACCGCTCACCAGAGGAAGGTGGATGTACTGAATAACCACGTTGACCCTTTATTTTAGTTCATTTGTCTCCAATACTGCCGATAGAGGAGACTCTGAAGGTAGGCGATGAAGCCACATCCCTGAGGCAGGATGCATCCCTGTACCGGGAGAGAAGAGCCAGATGTGCCTCAGCTGGCAGGGAGATGGCAAAGGAGATTGCAAGGCCTGATCCCATCCCTGCTTCCGATAACAGATAAGCCGGCAGGGCGGTACCCGCGGGGAGCAGGGGTGCCCTTCACAAGCTCCAAACCCTGTGCCTGGGCCGTCCCACGGCAGTGGAGATGCTGATGGTGGGGCTGGCCTACGTGCACGTGGGAAGGAAAAAACTACTCGGGGAACACACGGAATTTAATTCACAGCCTGCAACACCTCTCCAAAGAAAGTCAGGAGGACACAGAAAGACTTCTTACTGTTTTCTGAATTTGGCGAAACAGGTGCTCGCAGCCCGGCCAGTGCCGAGATGTTCCCATCATGATCCTTCATCTCCCTCTGCCAGCCGAAGATCTGCCAGACCGGCCCTTCTCATCACCCCAAGACTTGCCACCAGCCAACCCTCCCCTCTCCATGCCAGGAAAGCCCCAGGAGAGGTCTGAAATGCAGCATTTCATGACTTTTCAATGCTTCCCCCCTCTACCTGCTGCCTCAGCAGAGAAATAGGGCTCACGCTGGCTCCGAGGGCTGCTCTACCCAGAAACTCCCCCATGAGCTGCCCACAAGGACATTGCGCACACTCCTCCTCCAAACTGGACAAGGGGACTCGGCCACACACATCTGCAAGCACGAAGCTACAAAGTTTATGCAGAACATTTGCAGGCAGGATGGTGCGTGCAGCCCGTTTGGAGGCAGCCCTGGAAACCTCTCAGCAAATATTTGACATATATTTTTGGGAGGTGTTTGGCAGGGGGAGCTGCCAGCTCATGCAAGCAAATTAAATTGAAGAGAAGCTGGTTCACTGCTTTTCATTAACAACCCTCCAAGGTGGGGGGGGGGGAAGTAATTCCAAGTCTAAGGTAAAAAGGAAAAATAATAACCAACGGTTTTCTTCATGCGAAGCTAACATAGAGTAAATCAATCAAACCCTGCTCCCCCATGACAGGGGAGGACGCATCATTGAACAACGCTCATCGCTCCCCGTTGGTGATTTCTCATCTCACCCGTGCTAGGAAAGCCCTACCGAACAGCGGCCCCGGGGCCGTCGCAGGCCATGCAGCCTCCTGGTCCCATCCCACGGGCTTCCAGGCATCGCAAAATACCCGAGTGATGCACTTTGCTAACAACACCATGGGAGACAAATCAGTTCTTGGGCAAATTAAGACCTTGTCATTTTTTTCACGGACCCAGGAGGGTGCCACATTAGCAGCCTCTACGCACCTAACAGGAAGCTGTTCAGCTAAAACTTCCGGAGAAATCCAGAGACAGAAAGTGTCCAGCTTCCCAGGGATTTTTCAGTAGGGAGCACTAATGACATCAATCAGAAAGCCAGTTGAGCTTCATACACCCGCTATCTTGTGGCACTTCTTTGTCAGCATCTCTAGCAGCATCTAACAGCAGGAGCATGCTTCCAACAAACCCCAAGCAACACGCTTCATTCCTACGTACAGAAAAACATCAGAGCTGAGATGCCTCAGCACAGCCATTCGGCCAAGGAATAACCGTACACACACCAACAGCCACCTGCACAACCCTCCCCCATGAGCCCTACGGTCTGTATGGCTCCGGGGACATCTTGCTTGAACACCACAAAGGTAGAAGCAATGGTGAAAACCAGGCTATCTGATTTTGGACTGGAGACCAAGCAGGTAAAACCAGTGGTGCCACAACTCCACGTATAAAATCATAGAATGGTTTAGGTTGGAAGGGACCTTAAAGAGCATCTAGTTCCAAGCCCCCTGCCATGGCCAAGGACACCTCCTACTAGACCAGATTGCTCAAAGCCTCATCCAACCCGGCCTTGAATGAATGCCTCTTTAAAAGGGCTTGCAAATAAATTCAAATAAATTCCCAGGTAACCCCTGAAACTGGCCAAACCGCTGCAGAGACGAGGAGATTTCACCCCACACGCTATCCTTGCTGCAGGTGCATCCCCAAGGCTCTGCGGCAGAGATGTTTCTAAAAAAAGCACAGAGGTTATATGGGACAGAAGTGTTAGCATTTAGTCTGAGCGTGGACTTGAGAGTCTGCTTTATACCTCAGAAGCATCGCTGGGCACCAGCACAGAGCCTGGTGGTGGGGACTGGGAAGAGACAGTCACTTACTGGATCTAACTGGAAGAGGGAGAGAAAGTCAATGCCCCACAGGGGTCCCCATCAACAGGCAGGAGCATCCCAGCAGCGAGCGGGTCGTGCCGCGGCAGCCGATGCCAGCACATCCCCGGCCCACGCTCCAACCTAACAAAGACACAAGCGGCATTCGAAAGGGAACGTGCTTGACATCTCCCTGCATCCCTCTCTCAGCCAGAGCCAGCAAACTATGGGTCAGTCAAATTTACGCTTCCATGCGTGTCCAGAGTCTACTGTCTCTGCAAACACTGCTAGGGAAAGCCCCTTCAAATGGGATTTCTCCCCACTGGGGGCTTTTCCTCCGGTACAAATCTATTTGAAAAGAAGATAAAGCATCTGCAGTTTGACTGAGGTTTTATTCAGAGAAAGCCCTGGCTCAGAAATAATTGCCGTTTGCTATAATTGGTGAGATGCAGGAAGGGACTAGATACAAGTGGAGTCTGGTGCAATTTTGGGAGATTTGTTACGCTTAGCTCGCTTCTATCAATTTCAGTGGCTCAGACGCTTATGACCTGTTGCTCAGCTTATTGTGAAAATGGCTTTTATTTACTGCACTTCCATTAAAAGATGAAATCCATGCATAGGGCTCACAGGGCAGAAAATCACAGTTTACGTCTCAGCTTATCTCCCTTCAGCGGCCTCAGCTCATTTTCACCCTGGCTCGCTCCCAGCTGCTATAAAAAAGTATTTCCGAGCACTGTTTCGAGTAGCCAAGGCCCCTTCCAGCCCACAGGGCAGGAGGCGCATTCCGATTTTAAGGGAGGGCTCAGTGCTGCAGCGGCCGCGGGGAGGATGGAGGGACGGGGAGGATGGGGACGCTGCGGTGCAGGCAGGCTCTCAGCTCTCAGGGCACAGGACGCTGCTGGCCCTATTGCAGCAAACACGGACCCTGCTGTGCTCACAACTACCCTCCAAGCCCCGGCCAGCACTGCTCTGCTGCCAGACCACCAGCTCCCAACCTAAGGACATGGGACAAGCCAAGGGCACACCCCACGCTGTGCTCCTGGAGGGCAGGGTCCTGCTCTCCCAGATCTCCAGAGCTTCCCCTGATGAAGCCCCAAGCCCCCCTCACAGCAGAGCAGGCATCACGGGTGTAGAAGCAGGCTCAGCACCTCCTTCTGCACCAGTTCCCTTCCAGTGCTGCCCACAGACACCACAGCCCTTCTCCCCAGAGCTGCACCCAGCCTGAGCATCAGCAAGAACAGAGCAAGCAGCGATGGGACCTAGGTGCCTCCTCCCGTGCCAGCTCTGCTTTGCATGGCAGACACCACCAGCCACGTGAAACGGTGTCAGGGAGGGAGGACGGGCGTGCAGGCAGCCCGAGCTCTCCCGTCCTCGTGAGAGGCCATTTGAACACCAGACACGCCATCTCCAAGGGTAGCTGGAGATGGTCCCCAGCACCAGCGTGGAGTTGCTAAGGTTACCTCCTCGGCTGCCTAATTAGAGAAGCTGTCACTCTCTCGCAGAGATCAGGAGACGTGTGTGCACGCAGGGGAGAGGGGAACTTTCAAGCGTGCAGATCATTTTTATCACACTAGAGGAGGGAGAAAACCCCAACTCCTAACGGGACAGCGTGTTACAGCCATTGGACGCGACAGCAGCATCCTGCTCTGCCGCTGCCCAGCCGCTTGTTGAGATGCGGGAGAGCCACCAGCTACAGAAGTGCACGGGGCAGCAGCTACCCCAGCTCGGAGAAGCCGTGGATCCTGGTCTGTCAAGTCCACTTATCACTCGTCCGCCCAACCATTTCTTCCACTTCCGGCTTTGCACTTCCACTGGTCTCCTCTCCTCAGCTCTTCGTGCACCATCAGCCCGCAGGCAGGGGAGCAGGAAAGGAGCCAAGAGGGTCTGTCCCTCTCTCCCACCTCCATGCAGAAATTCTACATCACGTTGGTAACGCAAACGGGAAGCCCCACCACCACCACCACCACCCTTGCAAACAGTGGGTAAGGAAGGGGTCACGGGAGGTGTGCTCGCTCAGTCAAGGTCATTTCACGAGTCAGCAGCAAAGCCAAGAAGAGAATCCCAGAATGACTCAAAAGCCCTGTATCGTGCACCAGATGAATCCGCACACTCTTGTGTGGTTCCTTTAACTGCAATACCATAAAGATCATGGAGGGAAACTCTTCTCCCTAACCAACACAGCTAAGAGACTGCTTTCACCTCCTGAAACCAGATCCCAAACCCCATATACAAGGCCAGGAAGCATGCTGGGAGCACGGAACAAAACACAACAAGAAACAGAGCACCTCGAAGAGGCTCAGGAGAGCCTCTCCTTCTTCACCCAAGCATGACATGCACGTCCCATGTATGGCTGCCCCCTCCTGCAGCCAGCTCTGAGCACCTTCCTGCCCACCTCCATCCCAGCTCCAAGAGTGGAGAATCCTCCTCCATGATGTACAGAAGGCAAGAGCATCCCCATCCATGGTTAACACTCAAATCTGGGAGTGCTGGGCAGAGGGACCCCAGGAGCATCTCATCCAGCACCATCCATCAGCTGGCACCCTTGGGAGAAACCACAGAAACCACCTAGTCTCTGTAGCCAGGCCTTCGAGGAACGGGAGCGGCGTTATTCCTGGATGGCAGTGCTGCTGGGGTTTGACTTTGCTGGTTCAGAAAAGTTTAAAAGCCGCAGGATAAAAAAGCAGGTGCAGCCAAAAATGCAAAGAGATCCCCGGAGCTGTGGCACTTGCCAAGTTTCTCCCTAACACTTCAAGACACCCACTCATCCTCCCCAAGGGCTTGTCAGACTCACATGGCAAAAAATACACGCTCCACACCCACCCGAGCCCAAAAGAAAAGACCCTTAAATAAATCTGGAATTCAGGGCTGGCAGGAAGACAAAGTTGGGGGCGGAAGAGGAATTTTTGGTGTCTATTTTCTAACGAAGGAACTGCCTGACAGCTCTTCTGCCGCAGACCAGGGCTCGCGGCCCTGTAACTCACACAGCCCCCTCAGACACCGCAATAAATTGCTTTTAATTATAGGGCAGGCACTCAGAGGCCCCTGGGTATCTGAGAGAGCGCAAGGGAAACTAGAGCTTAATGGGAATAAAAAAAAAACATCACCACAAACCAGTGCATTTAGGTGGTCACGGGAAAGAAAATGCCAAGAAAAGGTGGTTGGTGAGTGACCAACAATGCTGTCTGCCATCCTGGCCAAGAGGAGCTGCAAGAGGTCGCTTAGCACAGCCTCAATAGACAACCTGGACACCTTCTTGTATGCTACATCTTCATGGGGTGCAAGATGAGGCGCGGCTGAGGGAACTGGGGTTGTTTAGCCTGGAAAAAAGGAGGCTGAGGGGAGACCTTATTGCTCTCTACAGCTCCCTGAAAGGAGGCTGTAGTGAGATGGGAGCTGGTCTCTTCTCCCAAGTAACTAGCGATAGGACAAGAGGAAACGGTCAGTCTCTTCTCCGATAGGACAAGAGGAAACGGTCAGTCTCTTCTCCGATAGGACAAGAGGAAACAGCCTCAAGTTGCACCAGGGGAGGTTTAGATTGGATGTTAGGAAAAAATTCTTCACCAAAAGGGTTATCAAACATTGGAACAGGCTGCCCAGGGAAGTCGTTGAGTCACCATCCCTGAAGGTATTTAAAAGATGTGTAGATGTAGTGCTGAGGGACATGGTTTAGTAGTGACTTGGCAGTGCTAGGTTAACGGTTGGACTTGATGATCTTAAAGGTCTCTTCCAACCGTAACGATTCCATAACTCTGTAAGAGGCTGCTCTGTGCAGGAGGCCGTGCATGAGCAGCCGGGACTGGACCAAGGGACCACAGCTTAAACCGGCCAGATGCAACACTGGGACAGGGGACCCAGTCCCTGGAAGAGGCTGTGATGAAGCCCAAGCTGCTGGAAGTCCCCAGACCCATCAGGCCATTCGCCCTCCCCACACTGGTGCTTCATAGCCAGGCTCTGCCCCCCAGCCCAGCTACCCCGGTGGGCTGAAATGGCACGAACCAACGAGACCCAGGGAACAGCCCAGGAGCAGGAGCAGCCCGGAGGTGACTCTGTCAACACTGAAGGTGGCCAGCTCCAGCCTCCTCCTTCACTCCTCATTGAGTGGGTGCTGCTTGCTTAATCCATTAGGCAGATGCTTGCCAAACAACCGTGAAAAATTAGTTTTCACAGACCAACTCCAACTGCAGCAAGCACGGCTGGGGTCAGAAGTGGTGAGGGCATCGCTCGGGCAGCAAGGATGGGACCTGCTCTGGCAGGGGCGTTGGACTAGATGACCTCCAGAGGTCCCTTCCAACCCCCGTGATTCTGTGACTAGCACATGTCCATGCTCCATCAACATCTCATCTCGCGCCCTCCTCCTGCTGCTCTGCTGACCCAGCAGCTGCCTGGAGGAAAGCAAGCACCCAACAGGGCAGGAAGCACCCTGCCCCGTCCCTGGAGGTGTTCAAGGCCAGGTTGGATGGGGCTTTGAGCAACCTGGTCTAGTGGGAGGTGTCTCTGCCCATGGCAGGGGGGTTGGTACTAGATGATCTTTAAGGTCCCTTCCAACCTAAACCATTCTATGAACCCACCACTCCCTCCACCAGGGCTGTGCAGAGTTCGCCCTGCCCAGCACATACCAGTAACACCAAGAGACGTCACTCACTTTTCCACACTGGATGCAGGGTCACCTACGTGACAGCCAAAGCCAGCAGCACCTCAAAGTGCCTTCACCGATCTTCGGGGATGGTCATGTTTGATTCTGACCAGGGAAAGTCTTGTTGAGAGCTGTCCTTCATGCAAACTTTATTTTTCTTTTCCTTTTTTTTTTTCTTTCAAATGTGTCAATTTAAGATTGTAAAAATACTTTCATCTTCAAAACAGTGTCACAACTCCCCTTCAGCATTTTCATAACAATGCTGCGATTTCGGCTTCAAAACATCTTTCCAAACTTATTGTTCACACATACGCCGAACTTTAAAGCTCAGAACTGAGGGGCTGTGATGAAACTGGAACAAGCCGCTCTTTGAATAAAGACAAGTTTTCCTTTCATCTAGTGCTAATTAACAGAAGCATCCATCCCTCTGCGCCGGCCCCTGGTCAGCACTCGGCATGTCCGTGAGACCTCAAAGGAAAAACTCCCTCTTCCCTCACTGCAGCCCGTCTGTGCACAGCACAGAGCAGCATCCCCATCAACAGAGGGACTTCCCAGAGGCCAACATCAGGGAGATGCAGGAGGGAGAAGCAGGAGTCCCTTGGAAGCTGCTGTGAGATCCTTTCAGCTCAGTCAAGACGCACAGACACTGACTGCAGCTATCTGCAACTAAGCATCCTGTGGCAACAGAGGAGCAAACCTCCATGAGATGCTCCAGGGACCTGTATCCTGTTCCTCACCTGCTGGCCACCGCAGAAGAGGCTGCTGGACAGGGTGGATCTCGGTGCCCACCGTGAGACCATTCTCCTGCCCCAACCTTTCGCTCTAACTCAGTTCATGCCAGGAATAAAAATCTCCCTGGGCAGCTCCGTAACTGCTGCAAATATTTGCATAGAGTTGGAAGAACGAGAGCATGGAGAAGACTGGGGAAACATCGCACAGCCATTACCAGGCAAATTAGAGCTGCAGCTCGTTCCCCAGCCAGGTTCAGAGCTCCTCTCCTCTCGCCCAGGTCTCACCTGCCCTCCAGCTGCCACAGACACGGCGAGAAGCACCATTTCAAATAACAGCTTTTCTTGAATCTAAATTCTTCCCCCACCCAACAACAGCAAAATGAGAAGAATATTAACACCTGCTGGTTTGCCCTTAGGTGCCTTCAGAGCAGTTTTGTAGAGAGAGGATCAGAACAAGAAGTGATTAAAACTTGCGGCCCCACATCCACAGAAAAACCTTGCCTTTTAGAGGCACGGCAAAAATGTTGCCTTCCTTCCCAGCCCAAACCCCCTCCGCTAGCAGGGACAGGGAGCTGCTGTCCCACATCAGCTCCCTGTGGAGAGATGCTGCAGGACGCGGGGTCATTTGGGACACCAGGTCACCGGGGAGGTGACCACAGAGCTGCTTCAGATGTAGGCCAGGTATCCACGGAGAAATTTGCACTGTTCCTGCTGGAGAGAGGCTTTGCAGACCAAGGTCTACTAAAATATTGGGTTTATATGACTTGTGGCACACCCCAAACCGGCGGAGAAGCCTGCGGAGCAGGGGGGAGCACTGTTCTGAGGAGGCAACGCAGCTGGGAGATGCCACAGGAGAACCACCGATGTGTTGCTCTGCAAAGGGAAGGCTCTCGTGAGGCTCAGCTCTTCTTCAGCATCCCCTACCAACACCCTGTATCTCACCCCAGCGCAGGCTCCGGGCTGCCACGCTGGCTCAGCTGGCAGCAGTGCTGCAAACAGGATTTTTATTTTTTTTTTTCTTCTTTTTTTGCATTTAAGTGACTCATTGCAACATGCTGTAAAACCCTTCATCGGCAAGGAGGGAAAAGGTTTTACAACAGCCTTTAAAGCAAGCCCAGGCAGCGGAGAAAACCTCCCCCGGCTCACACAATTTGGGGCAGCACACGGGATTTCGGGCAGCACACGCAGCCCCAGGGAGCGGAGGCAGACGCCAGCAGCATCCCCGCACCTCGCATCCTGCCCAAATCCCAGCTCCTGCCCCTCTTCCTGCACGCCGCTGGGCCATGGCATGGTAAGGAACAGCTTGTCAGCTAAGCGGCAAAGGCGGCCGCTACAAAAGCGGAATAAAATTGAGTACAACGAGGAGCAGCGTGTCTGTCGTGCAAACTGCTGCTCCGGCAAGACCCCAAGCTGGCTACGAGCAGCCCCTACAGGCAGCGTCCCCGACCTCCCTCCCAGCTGCCATGCCACCGGATAATGGATTTCCTCCTCCGACACAGCAGAAGCCAGGAACACAGTAAGGACAACTGTGCTGCTTGGCTGGGGAGAGCAAAGAACAGAAGAGGAGGAAACAGCAAGCGCTGGGATGTGATAAATGCAATGTAAAGCAATGTAATGGAGTTTGTGTCTTCAAGCAGCTCTGGTTTCTTGACTTGTGTTAAAAGGCAAGGCTGTTGCAATTTAATTAAATACACTTCTAGCCCCTCTGATCACACTCAGAAAAAATAAAGCGAGAAACACACGGCTGTTGATCCAGTACAAGGCATGCAACTGCAACAACTACAGCAAGAACGACCACAAACCTCTATTGCCGTTTTGAAATTCAACAGATATTGAAGGCTTTTCATGTCCAGGATCCATGAACTACGCTGGCAACACCACGTCCTATTCCTGGTGGCCTGAGGAACCATCCTGATGGGGTCCAGGGAAGGAGGCAAAGCTAAAGGAGCTGTGGGTGGCAAGACCTGTGCTCCTCAGGGATGAGCGTGAGAAGGCTTGGAGCCTCCAGTGCAAGAGCAAAAGGACAAAAAGGCTGGTGTGCTTTTGAGGTGTCCCTGCCCCATCCCAGGTGCACCCACAGCAATTTCCATACTCAAATATTAGGAAATAGCCTCCCTCACTGGTGTGTTGTCTCCTCCTAAATCGAGGACCTCAGGCTGGCAGGCACCTCAGCCCTGTCGGCACCACGCACCCTGGATCTCCTGTGCACCAGGATGCATTTATGGGAACAAGTAAAGGCTGCTTTTGATTTTACAGTTTGTTTATAGCATACATTCGAGGAGCTACACAGGATGGGAAAATACATCCCATAAACAAACTGCTAAACAAAAGAGGCTAAGTGTGTACCACTCCAAACAAAAATAGACTCGAGCTAACCTCCGCTTTTCAAGCATATGCCTCTGATGACAGCTTTGTTTAGTGCCCCTTATCCCACTTTCAGTTCTCATTTTTAGGCTCCGCCACCATTGACAGCAGCTTCAGATGCCTCCCACCGCCCCCGCAGCTCCAGGTATGCCAGGGGCCGATGAAAATAAACCCAACTGGAGCTGGAGACCCCCAAGGGTGACCGAGGCAGAGGGCTCCATCGCCCTTCCCTGCTCCCACCCTGCGGGCGGTGGGAGGCAGCAACAGCACAGATGTTGCCAAAGGCTGCAGGATGTGGACACGCCATCAGCAGCCGGCTGAGGGGACAGAAGGGGACATTGAGTGACGAAAGACTTGCACACCAGGTATTTCGGGCAGACATTTACAGTTTCCCTCCTAAGAGCTTGCCCCGGCAGCAGCCCCCGTGCCCGTCAGCTGCACTCTGCCACCCGGCTTATGCCCAGAAGCAATTTCTCAAGCGCTCAGACTTTATTATCCCCTTCCTTGGGGCCACACGGAGGGCACGTTCCCCTGCGAATGCTTTTTCTGCCAAGATCCAAAGCCGTTGAAGCTGCGCGAAAGTAATTCCCACCCACTCCTACTGCCCCAGGAAGAATATTTCTTCGCTGGTTTTGCATAACAAACAGCTACATGGTTTTCCTTTTTCTCCCGAGAAACTCAGGCTTAGAGGAAAACACCCGGCGCAGCGCTAGTCCGAGACCAGACTTCATCAAGTTCCCCCTGCGAGGGGGAGCGGGGGGGACACGCCACCGCAGAGATTAGACTGCAGCCTTTACTGATAGCATTCCATCACCCCGGCAGGCTGCAGCACACCGAGTTTGTAAAGCTCCTCGGGAATCCTTCAAGATGAAAGGTACAGTATGATACGGATGTATTATATCCATGGGCTTTGTTACAGCACACATTTCCTAGCACGGTTTTATTGCTAGAACACAAAGTTCAGCCGAAGCCCAGGGGCTCTTCAGGTGACGAATGCACCCCACAGCCCTCCCTCCGCTCTGCGGGGGATGAAAAATGCTGAAGCCCCTGATGTGAACACGGCAGACGGAGCAGCCAGCGGGCGAGGACCTGCCGGCACAGATAAGGCCAACGTCATCGCTGCTGGACATGTCTTCAGCCTGCAACGTCTCGCTCCCAAACATAACTGTCCGGTCCCCAAAATGCCACTGCTGTGATCAGCTTTTCTATAGCATCCCTCCTCTTCAGCTGGACCTCCAGCACAGCCTCCTGTCCCAAAGGCCATCCCCGGAAAGGGCCAGGAGGCTCCTGTGGGTTGAGCCTACCTGAATCGAGTGGTACTCAGCACTGGCACCCACTGGGAGACCTCGAGCTGCCCACCTCGAGCACTTCCTCCAGACAGAAGATGATGAGAGACGTTTGCCACATTCAGCAGGTGGCCCTGGGGCTGGGGGACCCCAGGCCCCACCGGAGCACGAACCAGCAAAGTCCCAGGGACATGGAGGTAAACCCCAGCACGCTGCTCTGGCTCGGGCTGTCTCTCCTGCAAACTCCCATCAGCTCCTGGGAACGAGGGAAGGAAACGATTTCTACGTTTTTTGGAAGCCTAATTGATGCTGAAAAGTAAAATTACTGAAAAGAAAATTGGTTCTGTTTTACCTCAAACCAGGACATTGCCTGAAATGCTACAAATGAGTCTGTGGACACAGGTCGACCATGGGCTACCCAGTTTGGATGGCATGGAAGAGAGGGAGGGGAACATGCATTCCCCTTTGGGATCACCTTCCCAACACCTCGCTCCTCCTGGGCATCTCCCTCTGTCCAGATTTCCCAAGACTTTAGAGGCGGAGGAACAAGGAGCATGGTGCCAACAAGGCGGCTTTCAGAGAAGCCTGGGAGGAATTCCCTGGGCATGTTACAGGGCAGGAAAAAGCGTGTAAACCCCTCTAATTTAAACAGATGAGAGGTACAAAGGACAAGAAAGAAGTGTGATTGGGGTAGAAGGAAAAGGGACATATCAGGATGTTTCGACAAGCCCCAAAGCTCTCCAGGGCCACCACCCATGCTGAACCCACCACACAGTGGCTGCTTAGACCCAGCAAGCCAAGGTGAAGGGTTTCCATCTCCCTCCACCCCTATGGAGCAGCCTGTCCAAGGCAGCGCTGGGTAACGAGACTGAGGTGGGAACAACTGGCAGCATCTGCCATGAGAGCTCCTTCGCCCCGGGAAGCCCATTCAGGGGGGAAACTGCCGGAGAGAGCAGCTCTCGCTCTGGGTGCAGGCTGCACGAGCAATTAATTAGGTCAGTGGCATCAGCTTTTACCCCAGCTCCCATCAGGGCCCCAGGCAGCAAGAGCAACAGCAACACGGCAAGCGCGAGCAGAGGCAGAGGCTTTGCAGCCTCCGCACACAGACTGGGTGCTCCCTGGCCGGGGCAGACAAGCAGCAGTCCCTGGTCTGGGGCTGCAGGAAACACGCTCCGCTCCAGCCCTCCTCCCTGCTCCCGCACACAAACTGCCCCGTGTTTGCCATCACGGCACGCTGCCAACACGGGAGAGGTGCATCAAGAAGCTGATGTTACTGAGCAGTTGGCTAGAGGCAAAAAAAAAAAAAAAAAAGAAAAAAAAATTCCTATGCTGTTGCCAACTCCTATCTTCTGTCACTCGATCCCATATTTTCAGGATGCGCTGCGCTCCCTGGAACGCTAACCGCTCGAGAACCAGAAAGAGCAACATGGGAAGGATACAGGCTGCGAACGGCCTTGGGACAGACGCAGATGTGACCGTGGCAGCCACAGGCACGCTCCGCAACGCCAGCTCACCTCAGGCGAGTGCCTGGGCAGGCAGCAGCCCCCGGGGCTGGCCGGGGAGCCCGGCTCACGCAGCAGAGCTCCAGGCACAGGTGAGGCCACCCCGCTGCCCCCCCAGAGAGATGTAAGGGAGGGGAAAAAGGAAAAACAACCAAAGCCTCCAAGGTATCAGCACAGCTGAGCTCTTGTGGGGATGGTCATGGCCAGCAGCAGGGCTGGGAGCAAACCTGGGGTGCCCAGACCCGCACCCCACTTCTGTGGTCCCAGGGCTGGGGGCTTTCGGGAGGGCAGGCTTTCGGGAGGGCGGGTTCACACACCCCCCCAAGTTAGTTCATAGCATCTTTGCAGCCAGGGCAGTGCCCCTCCATAGACATATCTCATCAGACCCACAGAAAGAAAGGTCCCGGGCACCAAAATCACCAGCCTGGCTGCGCTCCCCCCGCTGCAGCGCGGTCGTGCAGCTGGCGATGCAATTCCCGTTTCATTGTGGTGCGCTGGAAGCGCAGGTGAGGGTGCGTGTGAGGTGCTAAGCCCAGCGGGTCCCCTCTCCTGCTCTCCTCTCCCTGCAGAGAGACGCATAGCTAACCTTTACCAGCTCACCTCCACGCTGACCGTGCGGCCATCCACGCTAGTCCTCGCCTCCCCTTGTTAACAGGATCGCTCCCCTGCGTATGCCTGGGAGCAACACCATCAGCTCAGTAATCTTCCTAAATACAGCAGTTACCAGGTGACTGGGAAAAAAATCTCTTTTACTGCTGATGCTGCTAATGGAAAATTTCTCCCCTTTCGCTGCTGCTTTCAAAGCCAGTCGCGGTTTCATACAGACTTTGTCTTGCACGGAGACAAGAGAGGTGGAAGCACAGAGGGAGGGGTGCAAGACTGGTGGGGAACAGATAATGAGAAACAGAGGGGAACTCGGACTTGCGTCTTCCTCCCCAAGAGCCGCCTCTGCCCACAGGCAGAGCCCTGGCTCCAAACCTTATCTGCCCCATCTTCTCCCAGGCAGTCGCAGCCCAACCTCCTCCTGCGAGGAATCCCTCTTTCCTCCCCGGACTGCAGCGGGATAAGCACGCTGGATGCATTCAAGAGCAGTGCTTCTCCCACGGCTTACAGGGAAGACACCCAAAGGGATTGATGGGCCAAAATCATTTACTCCATGATTTTTTTTCCCCACCTGCCTCCTTCCCAGGAGACAACCAGAAAGCCTCACCCAGCCAGTGCAGATGCAGGCAGCCAAGATCACTGCTCGTCCCCTCCGCAAGCCGTTCTGCTTCTTCAATACCATTAAGTGTCTCCATACTGTCTGGACACTGGAAACCCTAACCGCATTAGCTGAGACCCGAGCAGCAGCACAAGCATTCAATTCTTTTAAGTGGCACCATTTCTTAAGCTGGTTACGCACAAGAATCATCTCCGCTCGATGCCGTCACCCACCCCACAGGTAGGGACAGGGGCAGGACTGGGGAGCAGCAAGGGAAGACCGGCCGAGGCTCATCATTCCCCGTTTCAGATGGCTGCAACCGGAGGAGGACAGTCCCGACACAAACTGTACCGTGGGCATTACAGACGATGAAAGGCTCCCATCAAGGCATTTCTATTTTCGTCACTTCTCCTTTCAGCCTCCAACCCCAGTCTACCCCCACACTCTACAAGGCATTTTGGTGTGATGGTAGGTGTTTCTCAAGCCACCTGCAACTGCTAACATATATGTCAAGGTAGCATAAGATCAATACCTCATCGTTCCCACAAGTGTCACCAATCTATTCTCCTCCTGTCCCGGCCAGTCCCGCGCCTGAACTCCTGTTACACCAGGAAAGCCCAAGGGCTCAGCCCGGTTTCACAGCCAGCCAACACCGCACATCAGCACCGTATACCTGCAGCAGCACAAAGCCTTGTCCATCACAGCCAGGGTTCACACTTTTAGGGCTTAGAAAGGAAAAGGCAGCAAGTTTTGGAGGTAACATCTGTGTCACAGCACTCAGAGGTCACCCACCTCCCCAACCCCCAAGGAAAAATGCAGGCTCCCCACTTAATTCTGAAGAAAAGCATATTTTTTCTTCCAGCAGAAGAGCAATAAAGATCTCTGACACACCGACATCATGGAAAACCCGCTGCCATCACATGGGAGGAAAGGGGGAGCAGAGGGGATCCCCAGCCGGCAGCCTCCTCCGGCTGCTCCAGCCCGACAGCTCAGCTGCAGAAAACCAGCTCCTCTCTCTATAGTTAATCTTCTGTTGCCACTAGCTGGTCAACGCGGGTACTCTTGGAAAGCAGCAACTCTCCAAGTACAGCCTGCCGCTCAGTTACAGATTCCCAGTTTTAACTGGGATTTTCACCCCAGGAAATACCCGAGACGAAGCAAAATCCCTGCGAGTCCACAGCCCACCGTGCTGGAGAAGCCATGTTCAACCTTGCTTTTGGGGAGGGAAGCGGTCATCTGAGGACTGACTCATTTTCATGGGTATTTTGCGCCTACAGACCTTCTGGGTGTTACAGAGCTCACCTCTCCTGCAACCACGCCAGGCAGATCTCCAGCTCAGGCCCCACATCACCAGTACAACCCCAGTCCATGCTGGGCTCTCCTTCCTTCCCTTTCCAACTACAAGAACCCAACGGCCTGGAAAGCTTCAGTAATCATATCATTTTATACAAGCGGGGAAAGAAATTGCTGCTAGAAGGTTTTCCCTCTTTCCTCCCCAGGCAGTCCCCGCCACCAGGGACCTTGCCCAGACCCCACGGCCACGCACAGCTGTGGACGGGCATGAAGGGGAAGGGAAGCAGCCCCCGCTCCCAGGTCTACATCCCTCCCCCCAAGTCCCCATCCTGAGGAGCCCACCGACACGTCTCATCTTCACTGTACCACCTTGCTGGGGCTTTTTGGCTCCCTCCACCTGCCTGGTGGAAAATGTGAATCTTTACCCCTTGGACTACCTTGGGAACAGCCAGAAAAACAAAAATAAACAAGAAAACCCCCAATACTCGATTAACCAAACCTCTGGCCAGATGTGCAGTGCAGCTTTTCAAGTCTAGCAGGAGGCAGTTAACAGAAAAGGGACCGAACTTTGCTCGTAGGATTCTCTCTGCAGAGACAACCCGGTTCTTAGATGCCATGCCTTGATGAGCAGGGTCTCACGCCGGGCACGCTCCTCTCTGCCACCCACGCCACGCTGCTCCAGATCTCACAGGCCAGCTCAAAGCAGAGAACGGCGCTTCTGAACAGCGGCTTCAGTCAAAAAGCTTCAGTCGCACCCGCGCTCCCCCAGGTAACCCTCCAGCCTCTCCACCCCGCTCTGCAAAAACGGGATTTGTTGACAAAACCAAGGGTGGCAAAGCCCAGCTCAAGTATTTTCAGAAACAGCAGTAAATTCAAACAGTCCGCAGGGAACTAAGTGCTCTCCCTTCTTTAATGCATTCTTACCCTGAAGAGGAGAAGAACCAAAGAAGATGGTTCAGGAAAAGTTAAGAAAGAAGATAAAAGAAGCTGCTGAGGAGATGGAGGAGCTGCAGAGCTTCGAGAAGCAGGAGATAATCATCAACCACACACAGGGGCCATGGTGGGACAGCGGTGATGTAGATGCACGAGCACCTTTTCTGACAACCACCTCGTAGCACTGCAGACGCCAGCCAAACAAGCACCCATTAAAGCCATTTATGAGAAGTGTGTAGTAAACTGGTCTTATGTAAGCCACTACCGGGTGAGAGCAGCGGTGAAAATTTGTCTGCCTCTTTCCTTCTCTCTCCTCTATATATATCTGCTCACACATAGACAGAGCTCATCTAAATAAGCTCGGAAGCTAACTGCTTCATTCCCTGAATTGCACTTAGAGCAGGCTACGCCGCTCGTGGAGCAGCTATTGTAGAGAACACATGGCTGCTGACTAAATCAAGATACATACCTTAGAGAGACCTCATTGTACAAGAATAAAGTCAATGATCGTCTGCACCATTTGCCAGAGTAACACTAGAAGAATTAGAGGGAGGGGGGAAAAAGAAAAAAAAATACCACAAAGCATCAGTTGTATCCAAGGTTAAGGAAAGGGCAGGATGCTTTTTCAGGAAAGGGGATGCACAGCAATTCATAATGCACCGGTGGCAAAGTTACATTTGTCATTTCCTGCCACCACTGTGCTTTGCTGGGTGATTTTATAGTAATGTAACTGGGGAGCAGGGGGAGAAACATCCCTCTTGTCGCCAACGCAAGACAGAAAAAAATAAACCGAGGCGTAGGAAATACAGAAACTGAGACACCCCGCTGAAGAAGGGACACTGAGCAAATTAGAGCTGCCGATCAGCGGTCCAGCAGCGGGTCCCCCGCCGCATCCAGGAAGGATGCAACGAGGAAACAAAGTTTTCTACCTCTGTCGGGAGAGGACGATACCATTCCCTCCTGGCCTCCCCACCGCTGGCGGGAGGCTGTGTGCGGGCTGTACCCACTGCAGAGGGCTCCCAGCAGAGCATCTCCGAGCTCCCATCACCCTCTAGCGGGCTCCGCGCGCTGCCCGCGCGCCACGCGCGACCCACGGCTCACGCGGGCGAGCCAGCGGCGGCGACCGCTGCTCCTGCTGTTCCTGCTCCTTCAAGCGTGGCGTGGGGCCAGGGGTCAGCTGCCTGGGGATTTCCTAGCCCTGCTGCCTCCTTTCGTCTCAGCCGTGCAGCGGCTCCTGCAGACCAGGCTTCTCCGGCAGGCAGGGATGCAACCCTGGAAGCTCACGCTTTATGCATTTGTACTTAAGCGAATGAAATCTCACGTTGTCAGGGAACAGAAAAAGTTGCTTCCTCCCTAGAAGGAGGAATCCTTTAAAGAAAAGGGACGCAGAGCACTGCATGTGCTTTGTACCAGCCATCGACTCACAGCATCTATCTCCTCAGCCTATTTTAACTTGGTCTGCCTTTAAAAAGAACCAGCAGAAGACGCGATGCTTAGGGATGTGGTTTAGTGGGACATGGCAGCGTTTACAACTGGACTCGATGACCTTAGGGGTCTTTTCCAACCTAAAAGATTGTATGATTCTAAATTTCACACTGCTGCAGACAAGGCTCCGGCACCTGCCAGCGTTTAGCTACAGATCCCCCACCCTCCTTTAACGCAGAGAGGCACAGGAACCACTCCAGCCTCCCGAGACTTGTTAAGCTGGGAGTTGCTGAGCAGACCCACGACTACAGACTGCCTGCTTCAGCACAGCGCTTAAACAAACTCATCGCCACCAAGCAAGGCAATGTTTTATTTCATGCTTCCTGGCCTGGAAAGACTTTTGAGCCCTGTAGAATGGGGTGGCCTCAATTTATTCTCAACTTATTTCACTTCAGAGTCTGCAGTATCAGTACCAGGACTCGGCTCTGCCTGCTTCATGGTTTTGAGCTGGTTTTGGGGTTGTTTTTTTTTTTTTTTTCTTTCCCCAAACTCCCTCCAGGATGCCAGCCAGGGTGGCTGTCCTGAGATGCGTGCTTTAGGAGGTCTGCCTACGCCACCCTTACCCCCACGGGGCCAGAAAATGGTCTTTGCTAGCAGCACAAGCGTTAAGGAGCCCTCAACGCATTTGCCGTCGGCAGGACGTCAGCTCTTACGTGCCTCCCTGAGCTCAGGCCCAGCCAGCCACAAAACACATTCAGCAACACGCATAAATATCAGCTAACAATACGAGCTAGCAAAGATTTTGGCAAAGAGAAGTCACTGGTTAAAGCAATCCCTGCCCCCAAGTCACTCCAAAGCCGTTCGACTGACCTCCCACATGTAATGTGATTTTCACCTCCAAGAGCCCATTACGAGGCAGCAGCAGCAGCTCTCAGGTTCCCAACCACCCAGGCACTTAGAAAAGGATGCGGTGGGGAAAAAACGCTACAGAAAACTCCAGCCTTACTGGAGTTCTAGAAAACCGCACTAGAAAACCAAGCCGGCAGAAATCCTCTAAAGCACTTGCCCAGAAAAGAGTTAACTGCGAGTGAGACTCAGTTGCCACACCAGGAGAAGGGAAGAAATGCAACAACTTTGAAATATCAGAGCATCCACAGCAATTCATGAGCTAGACCTTGGGGAAGGACAAGTGTTTTACCTTCTCTGGAGGCAACGTGCTGATTAATTTCAGGACTGTGATGAAGCCATCCCACCATGGGCAAAGCTTCCATTTATCTTCCAATCTGCCTGATGCCTGCGGGTTCAGAGGAACAGGAGGGGACGTTTTGGGGTCTTTTGTCCATGAAGGGGCAGCAAAAAACCCCACAGTTTTGCACAAGACATGCTCCATATTCAAGAGCACATGCCTAACCGATATCCCAGGCAAGCAAAAGAGAAATTTTGAGACCAAGACATGGTCTCTTTACTGGCAGTCACTCACAGAAATAGGATTTGCTATACAAGATCATGTCTCCGATCTATCAAGACAGATTTCTCTCCTCCAACTTGAGCTATTACCTAAGCTGCACACAGAGGGGTTTCTTTGCCTTCTGATACATTTAGATCAGTGTGCAATTCACACCCAGCCCCTGAAGAAACTCTACTCCAATCTGAAAATTCAGCTCAGTGAACCATGAAACCTCTTGTTACTTTTAATCACTGCAAGGTAAATGTCATTCCTACTGCATCAAACCTTTGATTTTGCACTTTTCTTACTTGAAATAGAGTATCTGGTTTGTTTGGGATTTTTTGCGGTTGACCAACCGTGTCTAAGGAAGCCACACTGCAAAGCCCGAACCCAAGAGGCTCGAGAAGTACCAGCAACTTATTTATTACAGGCGCCTGCTACAAGAAAGCTTCACAGGAGGTAAAATGACAGGACTGGGAGACACAGGCAGTCATTTTCCCACCCTGGCACATCACAGCCAGTGAAAGGCTGCCACTTCCACAAGGTATGGGAAGGGACTTGCGGCGAGGTGCCCACCGGGTCAGCCTGCACGCGGGCACACCTCGACATGCCCGATGCGGGCAGGGCCATGCGCTGGAAGTCACAAGCCAGCGGGGACAAGCAGTATCTCGGACCCGAAGTTAAGCGGGTACTTGAATTATCCTAGGTTCAGACACGGAAAAGCAAGCAAGCTAGTGGATAAAGGAAAGATCAACAAAAACCCGTTGGTGACCTGGCAGAGTAAACACCGCGCTGTCCATACGGCATTCTCAATAGCTCCCTTGGAGAATCTCCAGGCCGATTAAGGCACAGAAAAAGATAAAAGTGACAAGAGGCAGCTCGGGCACCCCATCTGAGACAACAGGAGCAGGCATCGAGAGGAAAGTACGACAACAGAATTATTTCTAGTCCCATCCCCCTCCCCACAAACGCGGAGATCGGAGGAAAGTCTGCAGGCGTTCGCCACCGACCCAGGCGCTGGAGTTGTGCGTGAAGCCAGAGCGAGCTTCCAGAATTAAGATGAAGCATTTATAACATTGGGCTCTGGCTAGAAAAAACAACCTCTCCCGTTCTCCCAGGCTCGGTGGTACCTCCTCCAGGGCGAAGCGTTCAAGTTGGAGCACAAGAGGCAGCACCCATCACTTTACAGCCCGAGCAGAGACGCTTTACTCCCAGGGCAGCCCTCAGGCCCTGCTAAAAAATCCCTCCCCAGCAGAAAAAAAAAAAACAAAACCCAAAAATAACCAAAAAAAACCCACCAAAAAACCAATAGGGTGCAGCAAGGGCAGGGTTAGAG
>VFFE01006325.1:207660-239854 GCA_008921705.1 Burhinus oedicnemus
CGGCCCGCCCCGCCGCCGCCGCCCCCCCCGGCCCCGCCGAATCGCCGGGCCGGGGGGACCCTCTGCCGCTCCCCGGCGGCCGACGGACCCTGCCCGCGGGGGGAGCGCAGCCCCCGGCGCTTTAAGGCCATTCACTCCCGCCGGTACCTGTGGCGGCCCCTCCGCTGCTCCGGTGGCCGGCTCGGCTCGGCACCGACCCGTCAGCCCCCATGGCCGCCCTGCCCTCGTCCCCTCCCTCGGTTCCCCCGGTCCCCGCTGCTGCTCCCCCGGGAGCTTCTCCCCCGGGCGCATCGCCGCTTCCTCGGTCACAACATCCAGGCTTCCCCTCCACGCCTTCCCCCTGCCTGGCGATGGGATCGAGCTCCTTGCCACCCGTACCCGCAGGCTACCCCTTCCTTATAGGTAGTTGCCAGGGTGCCATAGCGCAGAAATACGCTTCCTGTGAGCTTTTACTAGTTATTACCCTTTTATAAGTGATTAGGCATCTCCAGCATCCAGGGCACGCGAAGATGGCTTGTGATGACAAGCCCGGAGGAGACAAACTGGTGACTTCTAGCAAAGATTTTTGACCTGGTCTTTAACAGCCGGCATTTAAATGGGAATCAGCGGAATAAATGATGCTGAGGTCCCATCACGGGTTCCTATATCCGTCCATCGCACGAGTGCCCCGGTGCCACCCGAGGGCTGGAGTTTGCGTGTGAAGACAAACCAGGTGAGCTCCGCTGCCGCGGGTTTGGCTCATGCTCTGCCTCGAGCCAACTGGCTCTTCCAGCTGGGAAGCTGGAATGATGGGGATTAGCTTGGAGGCAAACCCTGTCCCTACGGGTAAAAAGGACAGGGTTGACCCCAGCCCCAGAGCCGCATGAACTCCTGCCCACAGCCCGGCATGACTAACGGAGACGAGGAGCGGCAGCCTACGGTAGTTATGAGTCAGTGACTCACAACAACAATTTCCTAGTGACTGCTAATCTACCTGATTTTATTTGTAGATGTACATATAAAAGGAGATGTCAAAACCCTAACAAAGCACGCTTAATGCTCAGGCTTATATTATTTCCACAAGCTAATTAAGATCAATTCATCATACGCCTATTGAGGCAAAACAGCCTTCTGAGATACCTAGGTCATCAAATGTTAAAACCACAACAAGGGCAGAATGGCAAAGAACGTGAAATCCAGCAAACAAACAGCTCAAGCTCCGCTCCCGGGGGCCAGTCCCCGCTCCAGGAGCAGCCGCAGCTCCAGCTCACAGCCTTAACAAGCTGCAGCCCCCGCCAAAAGAGTGTCGGGGTGCGTACGGTGCCTATTTCCAGCTGCAGGAATAGAGAGAAACCAGAAAGTGCTCATCAGCAAACAGGCAACTAGTTACAAAATGCTTAAGGTGGGACCCCGGCCCTGCCTAACCAGGAGGGATGAAGTTTCCAGGCATGCTGGGGAAAAAAAAAAAAATCAAGAAAAATGCAGTCCTAAATGTCAGCTGTTGGTTGGGAAAACTGTAATAGTAGAAAAAAGTTTTCCCTCCTTTTTTTTCTTTTTTTTTTTTTTTAAGGGGGAAAGGAGAGATTTTGGACTGGCTGAGGCTGTTGTCAGTACATGCAGTGATTTCCAGGCGTTAGCAGGGTGCGTGCCAATTTCTTCTTCCTAGTTTTGAAAATTCTTCTCAGCAAAAAGAGCAAAGAAACAATACTGCATAGAAACACAAAATGACACACTAGTAGGCAGTATGTCTAAAAAGTGATGAAGTACTTTTAAAATATTTTTTAGAGCTGGAAATCCTGAAAAAGAAAAATATCTATTTCTGTTTAAGGCCCCATCCCTGTTACTTAGATCTTCTTGTAGCCACTTGCTGCACAACTCGGTGTGTGTGCCGTAAGTAGAGACTTTTTTTGCTGTCAAGTACCAGCGGATTTTGGCAAGGGGTTGTCCTTGGGGTGGGAATGGGATCCAGAGATACCTACTGCTGTCATAGCTCTGGGCAGTGTGCTCTGGGGTGTGGGGGGGTTTCTGTAGCTTTGCCATGGATCGGGCTGAATTGGAGGGGAGGACATATGTTTTAGGTGTTTCCAGATTTTCTCTGATCTAGCACGTGCCATCAAGCAATGCGGTGCGTGGTTTTCAGGGTTTGGAACTGGGACGTAACGATCAGGAGACATGGGTTCAAATGCCTGCTTTGCTACTGACTCTCTGACTCTGGGCAAGTCCCGAGATATTAGAAAATATTGCTGGGGGGGACCTTGAGGGGTTGTCTTGTCTGTACCCCTACCCAAAGATCCTGAGCAGCTCTACATACATCATTGAAGCCTACTCTGCCTCACTGTCCGTACCCATAAAGTCCCGCTGACAGCTGTCTCCTGAGAAGCACACTGAGGTTTTTGCAAGTCCTCCTGGACAAACACGGACACAACGATAAAGGGGACCCTTCCGCAAACCGCTGCCTTTATATGGGTACGTTCAGCTTCAATTCATCTAGATCCTTTCTGATGTAAATACAAATCTCTGTTCTTATTTTGGGGTGAAAAGGATTCCACCTGCTTTTTAGTTCCAAAGAACTGAGCTGAACCACAAAACTTCACTGTTTGAAAACCACCGATAATAATTCCAAAGGGAAATATGCTAGTCCTGGTTTACAGCTGAGGCAACAGGTTCCTATGACCCCCCGAGCAGCATTCAACGCAAAAGTAAATGGCACGAACAGGGTAAAGCACATCGCACTGAGAAAGTTTCACTTGCTAGCAAAATATTCTAGGAACGCCTAACAGAAGTTTGCTTAAACTGGCTAATTTTGGGTTACTCTAAGTTCATACAAACCGTGGATTTCCAGGCCAATTGCACAGTCCATAACCCACGTTTCTATTTTGAAATGAGGTCCATTTTTGATATCTTTTTCCTATTCTTCATGGATCCAGCCTTTCCTCAGGGAAGCCGGCGACTGGCTGACCATCGATTTCAATAGCATTGGGGCCAAGAAACCGGCAAAAACTGCTGTTCCTAGCAAAAAACTCCGGGATGAAAATGGAAATCGTCTTTCTTACAAGTGGAAACAGATTACAGTGACAAGACCCATCTGGGTAGGGTGCGATGGGGCGGGCAGGGGATCTGACGGGTTGTCAGGAGACACCGGCTCCGTTCTCACCTCGGCTGCTGACTGTACGGTTTGGGGGCAAATCCCTTCTATTTTCCATCCTTGGGGTTTGTATCCTCTCTGACATACAGAAACTCAAGAAAATAATTCGTTGTTACAGTAACAGATAAAGAGAGATACTGAGGGCTGTGGCAATCGTATCTGTAGCAGTCCCAAGCGTGGGGGTTTGGGTACAAAAAGCACAGACATTCTCAGCGCGAGCTGGGAGTTTCTCCGCTATTGAGTGGCAATAGTGGGCTGTTCTCAGGTGGAGCAGCCTCTAGAAGTAGGCAGAGCATATGTTGTGTGTCATGTGAACCGGGAACCTTGGCTACGCTGAACTATGCCTACCTTATGTTTGCATCTGCCTACATTCATTCCCAGTTTCCACCTGAGTAGATTTATTTTTTTTTTTTTTACAGGAACTTTGAGACACTCTTCAATTTATTTCTTCTTCCCAAGCAGAGCAGCTCAGCCCCAGCATCATTTTCTTCTGTATGACAATACCCCAAGTGGAATTCAGGCAAACTCATGATTTTGTGCTTCTGTGGAAAACTTTGTGCAGACATTTTGCTGGAAAATGCTTAAAATATCTATACTATCCAAGTTTAAAAATGATTGGGGGGGGGGGGAAGTCATTCTCATTTAAAGGGTCACAGATGAAGCATTCTTTGACTTTCAATCTTGTGAGCTGAGTTTCTGGGCACCCAGAACTAATGCATCTTTTATCGGCTGGCGCAGAGGAGGAGGAGGAGGTTATTGCAAAGATATCAATAGCGGCTTTCTGAAGTGGTTTTCAATTGGCCCTATTACCAAAGATACGTACATACAGCAGCAATCATTAAAATGCGCTAGGTATTTACAACATAGAGAACAATTTACGTCTGTAATGCGTATCGCAAATCCTACTGCTAGCAAGTGGAGGAGAAAGTCAGGCGTGCAGCTATGATGCGATCAGAGGCTTATATTTCACCCTGCAAGAGTCACATCGGCATCAATAACTCCACTAAAGAAGCGAGAAGGGCGTTTTTATATTCTGAAGGAAACGCCACAAAATTAATTTTGTTTCCAAGCTGCGGTGTACGAATGCTGGTCCGCAGCCATATGGTATCTGACTGTGGTCGACGACCACATTGCTCAAGCTGTGCTTTTGTCAGCTCTCGCCAGCAAAGCAAGAGACAGGCTGGGTCAGCAATTCGGAGAAACGCCTCCTGGGAGAGCGGGCGAGGGGATGCACAAAGTGCCCTTTGCAATTCAGGAGGTGACGTTCTTGCTTCTGGGTTAATAGCGAGCCAACAGACCCCTGGCTGCGCTCAAAGCTGCGGGAGATGTTGTCTTTCTGACACAGCATCAAACTAGGAGCTTCCTGACCACTTCCAGAGATGCACCCTGAGGGGACGCTCTGCAAAAGCGAGGAAGCTGAAGCTAGCAGCCGCTGAATTTCCTCCTCCCTTCTCAAATACAAGTAGTTGATTCCTACCTTTTTCTGGATAGCTGTGCAACACCGCTGTGCGCTGGGGAACAGCCCCCGGGCTCAGTTCAGGAGGGCCTGGAGCGGTAACAGGGGGCTGCACAATTTGTCCAGCTAGGAAAGGCTGTTAAGCATTTTGGGTTGAGGTAGAGACTAAACAGTTACATTGCAAACAGCAGCCTTGACTCACCCAGATGGGAAGGCTGTGGCCAGGTGCCCATCGCTATGGCATCGGGGCATTTTCTAGTTTTCCCCTCCTCTGAGCGGTACCATCCTGCGCTACCTCCCTCTTGTAACTCACCCTGGAGCACACCGGGGTTTTAGACAGATGTTACCTGCGTATGGTACCAGCCATGTGCTAGCCACCTTCAGTCACTCCTGGGACCAAAGCCACACCGCAGAGGGACCTTGCACATCCTAAGGCAAGCCCTTACTTGGGCACCAGGAGTCAGGCAGGTGCCTCGCTACACATCCCCATTGCCGGAGGGGGCATGGGCCAGCCTGGCTAGCGAGGACACTTAAGGAGGAGGGGAGAACCCATGGACAACTGGAAAGCAGGCTGTTGCACAAGCCAAAGTCCAGGGAATGAGGCTGTCCCTTCCCCTCCATCAGTACCACGTAGCCACTCCATCACTGCCTGCCCTTCGACACTCCTTCATGAGCAACAACAGCCTCCAGCACGGCTCCTCTCCTTCCCAAGATGAAAGAAACTTTAAATGCATGTAACTCTTGCACTCTACTTAATTAATCAGTTTTTGCATTACAAGTGAAACTTCTTTGATGCATGAAATATTAAGGAGCAAGAAAGGGAGGGGAAGGAGAGGGGAGAGTGGTGTATGCGTGTAGGGGGGTGGTGGCGGTGGAGGCTTTCACTGCTTAGGAGATGGATGGGCTAAGGGACCCCCAGGCTGAACTGCAGACACTGCATCTGCAGCAGGACAGACTGCCCAGATAGATGGACGCCAGGCACAGGGATTTTCCCTGTGCTGCTTGCTTCTCAGGCAGATGGGTTTTACTCCACCTTCACACCCTCCATGCTCCTCAAGGTTTGCTCACACAGGCAGAGGAAGGGGACAGCGCCTGATTAAACTTTCATGAAAAATAATCTCTGGTTGATTCATTGTTTTTTTATCTTGTGACGGCTGTGAGAAAGTGAAGCAAAATGAGTCTTCGGTGAAAAGAAACAGCTCCGTTCTGGAAAAGCCAGCCGGGCTTTTAGTCAGATGAGGTTCTCCCAAAGGATGTGTGAGTAGTTATCTGTGTTACGGGTTTGCAAGTGCCATTTCCACACTGAGCTACGAAGGGGAGGAAGCAGAAATCCACACGTGTCAGCATGGATATTACAGCAGCCCTCGATAATGCACAGCAAGAATTCAGGGCCACAGTACCTTGTGTGTATGACACCAGAGAGCCACTCTGCTCTAAAAAACAAAACAAAAAAAACCCAACCCACAACAAAAACCAACCTTTTTCTCCCAAACCACCACACTTTGATCAAAGTCCCCTGTTGTCAGCTCTGCCCGAGTCCAAAGCAGAACCCGGAGTCTCTTTGCTTTCCACCCTGCTCCTTCTCAGCTGACTCACTCAAGAGCTGGGTTGGCTTCTGAAAAAGCGTCTGTCAGATGAGACCTGCTTGTACGGAATCACCGGCCCCTCCAGAGCTCCACCATGGGCCTGGCTGCTGCGCAGCCCAAGCCAAGCAGCCAGGTGACAGGTTCTTCATAAACACCCGGTGACGGTGTAGCCTGCGTGAGCTGTATAAAGGGTAATAAATGAATAAATGGGTTAATTATATCCACCACAGAATTTAATTAGGCCATCTCTGTTCACTCTGCTTCAGCCAGAATCTCAATTATAAATCTTTATTTTCAAGGTTTTACAGCTTGGACATAAAAATTTGCTCTGGGCTTAAACATGACACACAAGGTCTCCTGTCCAGGGACTGCTCCAGTTTTTTTTAAACCAATCTTTTTTAAAAAGGTCAGGTTGGGGGACCAGATGGCTCGAGGGGAAGGTAATGAAGACACAGGGCTTTTCTGAGAGAGGAGGCTGGCTGAAATTGTGGGCAGTTTAACAGAGCTGAGGCACTTACTGAAGGCTGCCGGGTGAAACCATGCCCGGCTCTCGCCCGTCCCCAGCACTCAGGAGTCCTCCTTGCAAAATGAGCCCAGGGCTCTCGCTAATCGGCATCCCCCCTCCCCGGCAGGGGAGACCAAGGACTGCAGGGCTGGGGAGAGGGGTCCCCCGGCCGGGGAAGCTCACACACCTGGATCCTGCAGAGGGAATGTGCTCCGGGGCTGCAGGTGTGCGCCTGCTGCTTCCCCCGGCACAACCAGAACCACCCCTCTCCTCCTCCTTTTCAAAGTCCTGCTCCCAGGGAAAGAGGCGAGCTGGGTGACTGGAGTAGCTGGAAAAACAGAAGGCAAATTAGAAAATATTGCACTTTTTAAATTGTTATGATTTTGAAGGTAATTTAGGACCCGCCTTCTGCTTTCTGGAGTTGACACTATTGAAATCCAGTACTTCTGTCTTGTTAAATGTGCTCTGAAATATTCTGATCATTTTAAAATGTCAATAGTGTTACAGAAAAAAAACAACCCAGAAAACATGTTTACCAGCAGCAGAAACATCTACAGGCTCAGATCACATCCTCACTCAGTCTGAGGTATGTTATTTTTTATTCCCTCATTGAGTTGATTTGTTTTTCCTGCCCTGTGCCAAACCCTCCGAGTCCCCCCGAGTGAAAACAATGATTGCCAGCAGGGACCAGGTCTCAGCAGCCAGCCCCACTGCCAAGGCTCCTCACCCTGCTGGTAAAGACTGTCACCAGGCAGTCCCCCTGCGTAACAAGAACCGGTCATCTTGTCTATAGGCTCAGCATATATCCTTAGGAGCACTGCAGATGTCCGTTCATTTTCTGCAAGCTTTGGCCACCCTGGCACATCAGTATGTTCTGCAAAGATTTTTTTCCAACCACCGCCCCAGTATGTTCTTCTGCACATACTACGTGTCCTAAATACATACTCACTTGGTAAACCGGAACAAATCTATTGGGTAAGTCAGACTCCAGTACTGCTGAATACATATTTAACCAGCAGATCACAACAGTTTATTGTCTGGTTGGTGCACCGTAGAATTTAACCCTTAGGAAACATTGGCGTGCATCAGGCAGCCAAATTACTGCTCAGAAGGCTGTGATATATAGCACGAATTACCGGTAATAAAGAAAAAGATATATGGGATGGATTAATCAAATCATAAATTTCTTAAATCTCTATGGCAGTCCATAAATCAAATTTGGCTGTATGTTTCTGGCCCTTATTCAATGTATAATATGAAGGACAGGTACAGAGCAGATTTTTTTTTTTTTTTGGTGGCCGGTTGGGAAACTCTGGGTAAATAATCAAAGCAAGCAAACACCGTTTCTAAAAAAATATCATGTTTATATACTTCAAGTTGCGCCATTGAAAATGCATACACATTTTGGAAGGTGAAAGGTGTATGTTCCCACACCAAGAGCTAAACCAGACCCAGAACAGATAGTAGTAGACGTGGCACAGCTTGGATCAGCTTTAGCTTCATGAGGCTGAGACAGGTCTTTCCTAAGCACAGACGACTATCCCAGCTGGGCCTACCGGCCATCCTGATTTTTTAGGCATTTGCCCCATTTTGTGTACAAAGCAGCTGGAAACCCTAGAACAGAATATACTTCTGGGAGCCCAGCAATCACCAGCCCCATCACTGCTGAGGTTCAGCTGGATCTCAGAGGTCACACTCCATCCAGGCTGATTGAAAAGAACTACACAACTACAGGGAGCAGAATGTCTGTCTTGCGCCCTATTCTTTATTTCCATTAAAAGCTACCACTTGGAATCATCCCTTTACACCTAAGCCCCCACCCAGCTCAGACTGACCCTTGTTTTTAGCCTGCTTCAAGGCACAATTCCCCAGCTCCTGCACCTAGTAACCTTCTGCTGGTTTTGTGCAGGGAGGAAGCCTCCGGTAAGACTTCTTCCATCCCTAACCCTCACGTGAGCCCTTACACCAGCCCTTGCCTCAGGACTTTTGCTGCCCCAGTCAAAACTGGATTCACAAGCTTACCATCGGACAGGCTGCCTGGCCTTTGAACATCTCGGATGGTTTGGTGTGAGGTCTTAACAAGATAAGAGTGACAATGTGCTCAGAGTGAGCCTGCTCCGCAGCCCAAACATCAATACGTATTTACCAGAGGGAGCAGCAGGCTTTAGAAGTTCGATTTCTTTTTGACTGTCCACAAGAGACTTGAAACAAGGAGATTAAACACCAGGAATAAACACCTATAAATAAAACTGACTATTTAAATCCACCAAAGCCGGGACATTTGTCATGAAGTCTCCTGCTCTCTCCCCCAACACCAGCACAGCAGTGCTTCTGATTTTGTTTACAGCTGTACAGGACAACAGAGCATCCACCTTCACTTTGAACCTGGCTGTTGCTCTGCCAAGCTGTGTGCAGCTCTTAAATGTTAATTATCAAAGTCCTGCCTTGACCAAGCCACTGCAGCTGTGGATTATTGCTCCCCCCCGCTTCTCCTTTCTCCAAAGGAAAGGATAACACCCACTGAAAAAGCCCATCTGCTTGAAACTTCTGACAAAGCTTAACCTGAGCCTAAGTGGGAGAGGGTTAAAAAACCTGAGATGCTCTTTATCTGAAGCCAGGCACAGGGCTGCAGCAGGGAATGTGCAGGCTGCATCTGGCAGCGGATGCCCTCTGTTGGCATCTTTTAGAAATATGATTAGATAGGCAAGCTGGAAGCTCAGATCTGTGCGATTCACCCACCGTTTATCCTGCGCCGTGTGGAACAGCCCTTAGTGCTGGGTCTAATCATTGAGCACAAAGTCAACGGCAGCCCCTGTCCCAGTGCCCCCACTTGCTCGGCCACAGGCAATGCCCCTGGGCACCAGAGGGAATATTTGCACGCCCTTTGCAGCGCAGCAATGCAAACAGCATGGAGCTGCGGAGTCTTCCTACCTTGCTCCTGCTCTGGCTGGGAGCTGTAGGGAGATGCTCGTGGCTCACTTTGCCAGGGTACGTGTGGTCCTCCTGGGTGGATGCAGAGGCTCTGTGGTGCTGGAGCAGCAGCTTTCTGCAGGGATCCGCTCTGTCAGCGGCTCCAGGAAGAGCATCCGAGTCACAGTTGAGCAAAGGGAGCACAAGAGGAGAGGAATGCAATGATGCACAAGCAGGGTCTGGCAGCATGTGCGTACACTGAGTTTGCAGACAAGGGTTTTCTCTTCTAAACCCCTTCCAGCACATATATAAAACCCCAAAACATACAGCAATCACCTTTCACAGCTGTTGCCACACAGGCCAACAGGTTGAGAAACTGCTCTCCTATGACCAAGCTTTCTCCCACCTCATGCACCCCAGAAAGCAAGGCCAGCTGGTGCCTCCTGGTAGACCTCATGGCCTAAGGAGGATGAGCACAGCAGAAGGGTGCTGGTCAGAGAGACAGTTTGTAGGCAGGGCTTATGGCACTGGGACAAAACATCTCAAGGCATCTGGAAGCCACTGTAACACATATTGAAGGGCACATCCCTCCATGGAGAAAGGCTGAGTACAAAGAGGTGGTCTGGAGGGCAGCATTGACCTACAAGGAAGAACCCATCTGGGGATCCCTGCCCTGACTCAGCCTCACCTCATGGCTTGCAGTACTGCTGATTTTGCCTTGCCTGCTGCCTCCCTGCCCATCCCAGTCCTCTGGGGTGCTCTGGTCAATGACCAGTGAGGCAGGTGGCACTTCTAGCCCCCACACCCAGGTGGCACGAGGGCTGGTGCTCCTTTAGGGCCAGGAGCCAAGGGGCTGTTGTAGCTCCCAGCCCATCCCACTATACCTGGTCAGGGCAGTGGGGCCAGCTGCTGAGAATCCACAACATGAGGAAGATTTGTAGGAACAAGGCAGGTCCAGCATCCATCCAGGAGGTCAGTTGGTGGGGACAGGACACAGAGGAGCAGCATGGCCACAAGAGGTCTAGAGACAGCCCCATACACAACCTAAGAGAGACTCACATACTGGGCCTGGGCTTAAATACAGCTGGTGATGGCTGGGGCAGGTGGGGCTGGTCAGGCCATTATAGCCCGTTAGCTCTCCCAGCCCTGACACCACAGGAGAGGACACACATGCATCTCCTTGGCAGATGATGTCCATAATTCAGTCTCCAGTGAAGAAGAAGATCAATCGTTCCCGGGGACTGATCATTCCCATAACAAGGCATGGCCAGGCTTCGGAAGTGTCATCTGTGGCTTTGCATAGTCCCGGGGCTCTGGGTAGCACTGTCCTCTGAATTTGGGGGTCCTACCAACATGACAAGTGGTGTTACTCCTTGACATTCACCCCAATGGCAGGGGAAGGTTTTTTTAAGCTGTAGGTGCTGAATATCCCCTTCTCCCAGGTGCAGAAGGAAGGGACCATTCAGGCTGGTTGGGACTAGAGATGATGTCTCCAGTTTCTGGGCTTTGCCTCAGAAACTGCTGAAAGCTAAAACCAAACTGCACAAGGAGCACCCCATCTCTAAAATTGCCTCTCATGGCAGTTCAAAGGTGTGATGCCACTATTCGCCCCATCCTCATAAGTTGTCTCAATAAAGAACAAACACAACAATTTTTGTGAATGACTAGTGGCTATTTTATTGCCAAAGAAAGCAAAAGCAAACTCTGAACCAAAGGAGATCATAAACAATAAATTATGATTATTCCAGTTACAGTCTCCTCTGTACTTCTCTCTGAGGAGACTTTGTAACAGAGATTATATATGGCAAGAGTGGATTTACTCTTGGAGAGGATCTAAGTACCTTTTTCCTAAAATGAGTTGTAATCTTGTTTTAATGGTAGATAAAAAACAAGGCGCAGATGTGGCTTGTCTATATGTATGGGGGGAGTCTTGTAAATCCTATTTTGGTATATCAAGGATAATCTAAACAGCTAGTAATGAGAAACATGAATAATCTTAAGTAAACCCTGTGAAGCCAGTGCAAATATTTAAGTCACTTATTCAAAAGAAACCATAGCAAGATCCGCCTTAAGAAAGGCATATCAAGGAATATCAAAGTTCTTACATCTGAATAAAACCACACTATACTGCCCCGTGACACAATTTTAGCCGGTCTCTCAATTGCAATAAAACATTTCTAGCTAATTTGGTGTTTACTGGAGAAGCTCTCAATATTGTGAATTACAAGAGCATTTTGATATCCCCTTAAATCAGCTGAAAAATGCAAATAAAATTTTGTGGTGGTATTTTATGGCTTCATCTCATCTATGAAAATATGGCTGGGCAGAGACCACTCTGCGGCTGCCCCTTCTTGTGCTTCGCTCTGCTAAGTTGTCTCGCTCGCACCCCGAGCCTGCGAGGACCCCGGGAGCAAAGGACGGGACAGACACATGGCTTTCAGCTCAGTTCAGAGTTTTCAGACCCCAGCTGATCTTATTGCTTTGTGGAGAGGGTAAGGTGACATTCAGTATAAAACTGGCTGCTGTCATCCCTTCGTTAGGGGAAGGACCTGGTAATGTCTTCAGCTCATGAATATGTAATCTGCTGAATGCCTATGCAGTACACTTCTAATTGCCTTTGTTCTTGCTGTGGGAAATTCTCGAAGCATCTTAAGAGTTTTTCTTTTATTCAGTCAATTTTCTGACTCATTCTTTTAGTCTCATCAGGGTTTAATAGTAACTGAAATTCTGTTTCCAGTAAGTCCAAACAACCTTACTTTTATGTATAAAAGTCTTCCAGCTCTCAAAATAGTCTTCTTAATTTAATTAATTCTTAAAGAGTGCCTTTAAACTTGAGCAGTCATTAAAGAAGTTATTGTCCTTTTTTCTTAACAACGTTTATTGAGGTGCCTCTTGACAGATAACTAATTCCCCAATTAATATAAATACTCTTTGCTTCAGCTACTGCGATAGTAGTAACGAACTGCAGCATCATCTGACCTTGCTGTGTTGTACATAAAGCATCTCACCAGTCATGTAGCAAATGCAGCGGGGAAGTTATTTTGTGAATGTCTGTACACAGATGCACAATATTTGCAACCACACATCTCAAGAGAAGCTTGTCAGTTCAAACATTTAAGGAATCAACCAAGCTTTACGGCAACAAGAGGAAACATGAGTTGAACAGGAGTAGCTAACATCTTCCAGAGACTGTTTTCCAGACCTGGGTTTGTTTTTGTTTGAAGTCTTGAAAGTGTTTATAGACAAAATTACTTTCAGTAAGAATAATGTATCACTTTTTTTGGCTGCTTTAAAGTAGATTTTTTTTTCCCTACAAAAAACAAAAAAAAAAAAAAAAGAAAAGAAAGAAGCCTGATTTTTATCATGCGCCTTGTGGATCTGATAACACATTCCTACATTCCTTTTTTTCCTAAATTTTCTGAAAGGTTTATTTTCTTGCAATAAAACTCATGTCTGTGCTAAAATACTGTACTATACACTTTTTTTTTTCTCTTTGCTGAAACACCCTTGCTAGCTGTTGTGTGTTGACCAAATGGTTTCTGGCTTTACAATCTGTCACTAGTCCTACATTTACAGCTTGCAATTAAGGGCTTCGATTAAATATTTTGCACAACGCTGCATGTTCCAATAGCCAATCCTTATATATTTTCCAAAACATGGAAAAAAAGATAAAAGTATTGAAAAGTAAACCAAGATTGAAGTTATAAAAATGGCCTTTAGAGTCTGGATAAATATACACAGTGTTTTATAGCCGTGGATGTTATCTCTTTTGATACTGAGGCTTGCCCTTGGGTGACAGAAAGCAGAATCTTCCCTGGATTTCCTTAAATAAGACTGAAAGTCTTCTTTGGTAAAGCGTGTATGTAACACGGGCTGATATTCACTGCAAGCATGTGGGATATTTTTAAAATGGCATGTTTTTGATGACTTAGCATATGTTAGGATAGCATACATTAACAGTGCTGTAAGCCATTTTTTTTCATCAGTATCGATATTATCCCCTTAATTAATGTAGAAACCCTCATGCTCTTCTCTCTTTCTTTTACTGAGGCTCTGAGTCTTGCCAGAGGTTTCTCCTGGTTTCCACCATACTCCCAGGTGAGATCAAGGTCTGCCTCATGCTGGCTAGCCTGGTGGCATGAGAGAAGGACCCCACAAGCCATCAAGCCTTTCCTTTCTGCATTCCATGCCGCTGTAGAGCTGATTACAAACACCCGTGGTGGGTTTTGTGGTGGAGTGCCAGCAGCTGGGGTCAAGATTTAAGCATGGTGCAATCTGCTGGATGACCTGAGATGGCCAACTGTCACCAGGAGTCCAGAGCTTCTCAGGACAAACTGAGGCGTTTGGTGACATCTCCAGCACAACCACGGATGGGAGGGAAGGAGAAGAGCACGTTGCCCTGTTGCCTCTTTTTCTGCTGTAGCTTGGGTAGAGCAGATGTCAACCAACCCAGGCTCCTTCCTCCTGCCTTCGCCAAGGCACCAGGGCTTGGCAGCCATCCGAGGACACAGACAATAGGAGGCTGACTGTCTGCACACCATTTTGCGCTCACTTGACATGAATCATTTTCTGCTGCCTGGCTCTTGGAAGCAGCACGGGGCTGTCTGGCGCTGGTCCTGCCAGCGGACCGAGGAGCAGGGGAAGGCTGGGCCCTCTCTCTGCTCCTCTCCTGGGCTTCTGCCCATCTCTCAGTAGCTACTATATGCTCCTATTTCTCTATCAAACAATGATTCTGCAGAGGAAAAAAAAATTATTTCCCCCCCAGACACTCACTGAAGAGGGTCTCCAGGATGGATCAGCTCTATGCAGACTTCTTGCAGCCGAAGGCTTTGCTGTTCAGACTTTGGGGGCCCATTTGGGATGGTCCAACAGGACTTTTCCCTGCTACCTGCCGCTCTCTGGTGGAGATGCTGCTTTAGGGCTTGCTGCCAGACTGTTGAATGCCTTCTCTTGTGCCTCTTCACCTCCTGACCCAGAAAACCAGGGAGATGTGGCAGTCATGAGTGGTGCTGGAGGATCTCTTGCCTTAAAAATAAAAAACAAGACCCCAAACAGCAGCAGATGAACCCAAGGGCAAGGGCTCTTCCTTCTCTGCTCAAACCTCCTCATCCTCGCCATCCAGTGATGCTGAGCAGGGGATCCCAGCAGCAGCTGGGATGCTGACAAGGGTGAGGACTCAGTTATCCCACCCCAGCAGACTGCCACTGTGTCACCTCCCAGGTGACCATGGCTCTTGCACTCCCCTCTCCTCCTATCAGGCCTGCATAGGCAGCAGGAGCCATTTAACAAAAGGAAAACCGTTAAATTAAACATTTTCCCAGTCTGTCTGCTATCCTGTTGCAGTGCAGCAGCAGATGCTGGGGGCCACACAGGGCAGTTTCCAGTGACGCAGAGCCTGGGTATATCCTAAGCTTTATTTACACCCACCCACCAATCCTCAGATAAGTCCAGCAACCTTTTCTCTCAGGTCTCCTCTGAGCTGCCCTTCCCAGGCATTGACCATGGCTAAAGCCTTCAGTCCAATCCAAGACCCAGGCATAAAAGAGATTGCCATGAACTTCTCCCTCCAAAACTGGCTCTACAAGCAAGCCTTGCATTACCCAAACTGATGTTCCACTTTCCTTCTTTACTAGACTACTTTTCCCTTGGGAATAATTTCTTCCAGCTCTCATCATTCCTGTTGCTTCCTCCTGATCTCCATCCCATTCTCCCACCTCTTCTTTCCCATGTGGTAAGCCCTCTGGCCATGGAGCTCTGCTGTGGTGTCACCAGTCCCTAGGATTAATGCACATCTCCCGCATCATCTGCCTTCTTGTACAACCTGGGATATGTTTGCCATTTTTGTACCAGCTTGATATCACTGACTCATGTTCACTTAGTGGAACAAAATCAACCTTAGATCTTTTTCTGCTGAACTGAAGCCTAGCTGATCTGCACAGTCCATCATCTCTAGGCTTATTACTTTCTGGCTGCCCCAGCTGAATCTCAACCTCATATTTTTTCAGATCATTTCTCCGGTTTGTCACAAAGCTGTTTGAAGAAGGGTGTCCTTGACAAATCCATGGTCACTGAGACTCTTCTCCTTGGTACCTCCCAGATACCTGTAAACAGTGTATTCATATATTTCTATCAGGATTTTTCATGGACTGAAATTAAACTGGTGGGTCTATAGTTCCCCACTTCTGCCCACGTTCCAAATACTTTTTAAAAGTTAGGCATTTTTTGTCCATTTCCAATCTTCTGGTGCTTCCAGACATAACCACTAATAACTCTGAAATTGCCACAACCAGTTCTGCAAGTAACCATGGCTTAAATTCACCAGGTTTGGAATAATCTTCCCAGAAGGGTTTTCCTCCTTGCCTCTGTCAGTCAGCAGCTGGCTCATCACCAGGAACAGAAGGGATTCTATCCCTTGTAAGTGTTTTATCCGCTTATCTATGGATGTCCATTATCTGTCTATCACTCTCTGAATCCTCCGGAGCCCTTGCCCTCCATGGTTATTTTGTAGCATCGAATTCCACAAGGCAGACCCTTCCTCCTGCCCCAGTTCCACCATAATCAGAGCCAGACTCTTCTCGCAGCAAAGGATGAGTGGCATCCGTCACAAGTAGCAATAAGGGAAATTTTGACTAGATATGAGGAAAAACTTTCACGACAAGGGTGGCTGAATAGAGCTTCGATGAATTTCCAACCCTGGAAGTGTCCACGGCTCAGCTGGACCAGCCCTGAGCAGCCTGACCCACGTTAGACCTGCTTTGAGCAGGACTTGGACCCTTCAAAGTCCCTTTAGCTCGTGGTTTTGCAATGCAGCATTTCCTTCAGCAGTAGCTGAGGCCCCTACTACATTCCTCCTTTTTGGTGTCTCCTCTTCAAGGGCTGCCAAGAGGCTGCTCTTCTCACCTCCTCCTGTACCGGCTGTCATGTATGACATCCAGTCCAGGATACAGTGATGCGCCTCTCTATTCAGAAACCCCCAGTCCACCCAGAAAACCCCAATACTCTTTCTGTCTGTCTATTGTAATTGTAGGTGAAATGGGATGGGCACAACACTATCCTATGAGGATACCAAGGGATAAAACTCCATTCTTTTATTTTTCCTTAACATTTCTCCAGTGAACCATAACCAAACCCAACCAGAGCAGAATATCAGCAAAAAAACCTCAAATCAACCCTTGATTTCCCACTGGTGAAAGCAGATCTGTGAAAATCTATGTTTAGACAAGGAAGAAAAACTTTGGAAGGAAAAGTGTCAAATTCTTCTTCACTGAGACCCACCCGTTGTCTCCACAGGACACGCTGCTCTGCCTCTACTGTAGGCTGAGGCTGGCCATGGCTGCCCAAGTTAAAGCCTTTGTGCAGGGAGGAGCATGTCTGCAGCCAGACTCTTTCCCCAACTCCGGTGACATGTCTATAAACCAACTGGTTTTACCCTTGTCTGACATTCTTTTTGTCTTAGAAACAGGTCATATAGGCTTCATCCCTAGGAACTGAAAAAAAGGACAAAAGGAGGGAGAGGATCTGGGTAGGTTTGGGCAGAAAATGGCTTCTCCAATCTCTGAAGCTGGTTAAAATTTAAACATCATCCCATTCTGAACCTGAGATTGCTGACAAGCTTGTCTTCTGGAGAGCACTCTGTTGTTGGGGTCACTGGGGGTGTGTGAGGGACCAAGATTCAAATCCTTGCTCTTGATTGACCTGACAGAGACTTGGCCTTTACAGCATCCATGTCATCAGGGTGGCTTGAGCAGCAGGTGCTGGATAGTCCTGGATAATCTCCTGCTCTTCTGAGGTCTCTTTCCCCTTGTAAGAGGGTTTAACCATATATCCCTCTTGGCCAGGCTAAACCATCTTATCAGGGTGGAGATGTTCTTCAGGAAGGTTTGGCTTTTGAGAAGATGGCTTTACTCTAATAAAAAAAGTGGGGGGAGGGGGAGAGAATATGAGAGAAAAAAGAAAAACCAATTTTATTGAAAGGTCCAGCCTGGCTGTCGTTGCTGGAAAGGGATCTTACACAATGGAGCCTGCGTTCTCCTGAAGTGAACTGCTTTCAGCTTGCTCAACAATAGGAGATCAAAACCAGGAGGAAGAAGCGATTTTTAAGTATTGGAGTGTCTTAATGGGAGATTCTCCAGCAATTGCTCGTCTACTTTTATCTGCAATTAGATATTAACATCCCAGACCAGACTATTTTCCAGGTGAAAATGTGAAATAGTACAAAGTCTTGTCATCTAGTTTTGCTGGTTTTCCCCCACGTTTTCTTTTTCTTTTTTTTTTTCCCCTTATCAGCATGATCAGGGACCTGATGAGGAACACAAGGGAGAGAAATGCCCAGGAAGGGCTGCAAAGCGAGATAATAAGAGGCTCTTTGCACTCCAGCGCTACTAGCCTGGCCTTTTATTGACAGAGCCTCCAAGATGCTCAAAGATAGCCTTGCTGCAAGTTACATTACCTTGAGATTTATTTCAGTGCCACAGAAAAGTGAGGGGGGTGAGGGCAGAGGGAGGGAGAACTGGAAATGTTGCTGTGGGTAGAGTGATTATAACCAGAATTTCTTTTTAATGCAAAAATCTTTAGCCCGACAACGGATCCATCTCTGGGAGAGGTTTTTCACCATCCGATCCCCCACCCCTTTGCTTCAGAGCATTGCAAAATGTACTTGGAAGAGCAGCGACTTCGTTTTAACCGATAGCATTCAGCGCTTTTTACTGTGCTATTCATCCATATGACAAAGCTGAGAGGGGAGCCCATACTTCTTCCTGACTTTTTATTGCTTTTCAGCCCAGTGGGAACCAGCCGACATGAAAAAAAGTGGTTTAACCGCAAAATATGTTTAAGCTCCTTTCTTTTTTCTCTTTTTTTTTTTTTTTTGGCATGTCAGGGAAAAGGAGGAGGGGGAGGTGGATAGCGATGGCAAAACAATCACAAAATAACAGTCATGAAATTAAACCAAAAACCAGCCAAAACGCTAGTGCATGTGAGCCTGATCCGACATGTAAAGGGTGAGGTTTGAAGGTGGTGATTGGTGACAGCCTCCAGATGCTGGGACCATCACCGTATGTGACAAGCAATGAGACAGGATCATTTTGGGGTGACTAAACAGAAGCTGCAAGGAGAGACCATGGGCTGCAAGTAGGATTGTGGGTTTCCTGGTGGAAAGTTCACGGACCAGTGCTCGCCCTGGGAAATAATGGTCTGTGTTGGGGAGGAAACTGGGTTTGCCATCTGGGTGGGTTGAACAGGCTGATATTCTGGACCGGACTCTGCCTGCAGCCTTGGTCTCACTCAATGTGACTCTTTTTCTCAAGTCCAAGAAGTGATTTTTTTAACCTATATTTAAACTTTACATTTTTCTAAATTAGAGCAGAAAAAGAACCCTCTGCTTAGCAGAACTGTTGCTCATGCATATCACACCAGAAAGAAAGGAAAAGTTCAGGAAATAAAAGCAAAACAGTATTTTCATGATCCCAGATGTTTCCTTGTTTTGTTGATTTGAGACTAAACCTGCAGATTGACCCGAAACACAAGCATGTAATTAACTCTTTGAAAAAGTCTTTACATTTTATCAAATAATGAAAAAAAAAAAAATCACTTTTGATTTGGGCATACTGTTGTGTGAAGAACATGGAGGCTTTCAGCAGGTCCCCATCAGAACAACATCAAAAGTTTTGCATGACTGCAAAGTCCCTTCCCCGTGCCGCTCTGCCCCTGCCTGCCACCGCCTTCAAACCCCCATCTGCCCCTGCAAGACATCAACAGAGGCTTTCACAACAAGCGCCTGCTCCCAGGTCCAAAAAACACAACTCCCCACCAGCTCTACAAACTGCTAGAGAGTCTTTTAAGAGTTTCTTTTTCTCATAACCTCTCCTGATAAAGTGATTCTCTCCAGCTGAGCCCAGTCTGGCTTCAATCTTGCTTGTGCAAGACAAACATATTAACTCCTTCCCAACCAAGAACCTGGACAGGGTCTCCTGGCGTGCCAGTCACGGTGTGCTAACGCATGTGGGGTTGATGCTGCATTAGCTTAGGTGGACTGACGACACTTTGTACTGAAAAGCAGCAAAAGATGATGCTTCTGCCACCTCCAGCTCCTGTAATTTGCAAATTATTATAAAGCAGGCTAAAGATGGTAAGAGAGAGGATAGAAATAACTGCAAGTGCAGACACAGGAAGAAAAAACAAAACACCTAGAAAGAAAATTGTTTGCCTTTAAAATACAGCAAAGGCATTATCTGAAAACGCAGCTTAACAATTAGCCACAGCTACACGGGGTACAAAATCCTGGAGCCATGGCAAGGTGACAGCTTCAGAGTCTCACCCGTTCTGGGCAGTGAAATAGAGAGTCTGTCTATCCTCAATGTCACCAAGACGTTATATTTGTTAACACGGGGAGTGTAAGCAGGGCATTAGGGCACTTTGGTCCTCAGCAAAGATTAGTCATCTTCCTCATAGTCTTCCTCACTGGCTTCCACAGCCCTTGCTGAAACTCCTCCTGCTCCAGCTGCACCAATGCCCAAGCTGGATGGTTTAAAACTAGTTCAGATCAATATACAACAGCTGTGGTCCTCCCCATGGACTGCAGTGCAGACCGGAGCTGGACCTATGGCACTGTGAGGACTTCTCCATGGTCATTCTGCTCTGGCTAGCTGGTTGCTCTTGGCTCTGGAGACTGAAGGCCAGGCAGGCAACACCTGCTGAGAGCCTGCTGCTCCATGAAGGTGTTGGGATTTAAGGTAGGAAAGGAAGGTCTATCGGCACCTCACAGATTCCCCCCTCCTTGGGAGATGGGTGGGCAAGAGTGTCTTGTCTGCTGAGTCAGTAGTGAAGAAATGCTCACCCACTTTAAAGCAAGACCTCTCCATATTGGTTAAACAGACCTGTGCAAAGCATGCTAGCTAGCTGGTGGGATGTCAGGTGAGCCCTGGCAGAGAAAATGGATGGATGTCTTTGGCTCAGAATATAGGAGAGCCTGGGCAGATGAAGACACGGTCTTGTCCAGCTTGATAGTCTATGAACCAGCTCTAGTGGAAAGTCTCACTTGCTGAGCTTCTTTTTTTGGCAAAAGTCCAGGTTATCATTCCCTGGAGTTGTCTGCGGAAGTGCTATAGGATTTAATGTGAATGTAGTTGATGCGGTTTTATGGAAAATTAATAGAGTTTATTGAAATCTCATTCTAAAGCCCATAGAGAGCAACAGCAGGGACTGATTTTCTAACAGTCCCAAGGGGAATTACAGACTCTTCCCAAAGGCTCTTTGCTCCCAAGACCTCCCATCCTGTAGCCTCTTTCCCTTGAGCCTTCCTCCCCCTGAAGAGACCTCAAAACAAGAGGTCATTTCCCCAAAAGCCGTTTCAGTTCAGCTCCAGTAATGAGACACTGCCTGGCTTTATTAGACATGCTCAGTTGAAGCATGAGGAGAGGAGATGCTCTTTGCATGTCACTCCCAGGCTCCTACAGCAGGTTGATACTTTGATACTTACAGAAAGTTTTCATCGTGATTCAGGAAAGCGAAAAATTAATGCTGAATAATTTCGTCCAGAAAAGACTTGTTTTTTTCTTTTTCTTTCTGAAAAAAATGGTACTCTGTAAGTTGACTGTCGTGTCCTTGAGCTGGGGGTCCTGTCCCCTGTGACCCACAGAAGGGCTTCAAATATCCTAATTGTGGACGACCACCCTGTGAAGTTGTCTCTGGAGGCTGGAGGCCCTGACAGTGACTGCTGAAGGAATTTGGCAGTTTCCATCAAAGGATGATCTGTGTTTTGGCAAAAGTTTTGCAAAATTCCACCAGCGTTTTCCAGTGATTTTTATTTTTTTCTTCTCAGGGCTCCCAGCCACCTTGTGATACCAGACTGCAGGGTGGGTGTCCAGCCTTCCCGCCATTCCTGACCCCACCGTGAGTAGGGCTTAGGCTGGGAGCAGGCCATTTCCTACGATTCAGTTTCTTTTCCTTGTCAGTCTTTGGCAAGACAAGTTATATGATAACTGATGCCCAATACTAAGCCCTAAGAAATTGTCAGGTGTAGTGAAATGAAGTATGAGACAGCAAATGGGGAAAAACGTTTGGAAACAGCCTTGATGCTGAAGCCATTTTGAATAATCGAAGGGGCTGTTTTGGGGGAAGCCAGGTTATTTCTGAAAGATAACTTTTTAATGGCGTGACGTCCCTTCAGTCGTGCTGCTGCCTTCCAGTAGCAGCCAGGAGGGTTAGGAGAACTCATCCAAGGCCTGCAGCTGAGAGGGAATTATTGATTTGTTTGTTTTTTTACAAACGGTCATCAAAAAGCATTTGGTTCTTGTTAAACCACCGCTGTGGCAGCGTGTTTGTGGGGAGGGAGGCCGTGGTCAGTGCCAGTCACGGACGGGACTGTTCTGTGTTCCATTCCAGAATTGCATAAGCCCAATTACAGATATTACCCTTGATGTATGCACGGAGGGAAGGGCCACTCTGCTTTTTAAGTGATGTTGAGTGACTGGGCCTTTTGCTGACAGCCACAAGCATCGCTTTCTGCCCAACATTGCTGAAAAGCTGGCCACAGTACAAGCAACATCATCCTGAGGTACTTTTTCTTTGGGGGGAAAAAAAAAAATACCAACCCTCCCTTCCCCAGGTCAGAGAACAACAGTAAATGACGAGTAAATTGTTCAGAGATGATCCATTTTGGCTCAGAAACCTGCTCAGAAACTTTCTTCCTAATGTCTTTTCCCCGATGCAGGCAGCGCTCTTCTAGCCTGCTTTCTAATGACCGGCATTAGTTTGCATTAGATGGATTTGCGATGATTTCTTTCTGCCTGGCTGCTAAGCCTGCAAGCAATTCAAATTAAGTTCGGCTCCCCATGCCCCATCTGGCAATAGCAGCTCCCCCGTTTATGTTTGCTGCCTTCTCAGCTGTTCTCCCTCTCTCGCATCCTACGGTGGTTTGATCGGTCTGAATTTTGCAAGCCCACAGTGCTCCACAGCCACCTGCCGGGGCTCATTGCATCCCAGCCGCAGCCATCTCAAACAACTCGCTCTTGAATGCAAGATGGGGACTACCGGGAGAGGGCTGGGGGAGAAGGAGATTGGTATTAAAATGCTGCTTTGCAGGAGCGGCAGAAAGTGGCGGTGCTGCGCTTCCCCGCTTGACGTGCGGCATGGAAGTGGTACCCACAGCATCAGCCCAAGAGAGCCAGGCTGGGCACCCACTTGGGATAATGAGGAAGATGTAGGTGTGGGACTGGAGAGGTGTCCCTGAGATGGGAGCTGAAGCCCAAATCTCGGCCCCCACCCCCACTGTCCCCTCCAGCACCTCACTGATGTTATCACCTGGATTAAGACAGAAGGAAAGGGAAGCTGGCTATAGCAAGGTCTAACCATTCTCCCAGCCAGTACGGGGTGACAGTACCCATACAGGGTGATGGAAGGCGGAGCCTTTGCCTTAGCCTTCTAGAGAGATTGAAAATATGGGAAATAAGGTGAGCCAGAACCTCCTTCCCCTCTCTCTACCCTCAGCTCCCACCTGGGGTAGAAGTCAATGAGGAGGAGGGGAAGGCATCCTTTTGGGATGCCAACAACAGAGAGACTACCTAGACAGGAAAATGCAGTTTATCACATTTACAAAGTGGCTAACTCGCATGTTAAAATCCTAATTTAGGAACAGTCTGCTCTATTCTGAACACATTTGCTCATAAGAGACAACATCAAGGTTCATCCTGACCATCTACCAAGGCATTCTGTCACCGCAAGGATCTTAAAACATGTCAGGTAATGCATATTTCAAATCACTTTTTCTTTTTCTGGCAGTGGAGACAAGGCTGGAGGGTCTGGGAGAGAAATGGGATCGGTTTTGTGTCCTTCTCGGCACTTCTTTAGAAACATTTGGTTTCCACATCCTTGAGGTGACTCTCGGATGCTGTTAGATACATGTGACAGCTGAGGACAGCATGGATGGCTGTAAAGAGGTGTCACATCAGAGCAGCAGTGATTCTTCTTTCTTCCCATTCCCCCTCCTCATCCTCGGCACTAGGCTAACGACACCGCCAGGTACCAAGCAATAGAGGATTGAGCCTGTTGTTTTTACAGTGAAAATGAATGAGAAGTGCCTGCTGGGTCACATAAACCTGTCAAAAGAACAGCCGGGGCTTCCTGCGAGAGGGATAATAGTTACGAAACCTGAAATTCTGAGAAAAAGGGATTATGAATCATCAGTAATATTTACAGTGCAAGTCCCTAGTCCCTATATTTCCACTTGTTTTTCTCTCCTTTCCAGGGCAATCATTTCCAGGAGCACCTGAGTGCATCCCCATGGCAGGTAAGCAAGCCAAGCCCGAAGTGCAGGTCTGGAAGAGCCCATGGACATCTTGCACCCCTGGTCCCACCACCCCCTCCAAACAAGGGGGGTGAAGATGAACAGGGCACCTCTTGGGGGCGGGCGGGGTGTCCCCCCATGCTGTGCGGTGAAGCTGCGTGCTCATGGCTTAGCAATGCATTCTACATCAAATCATGTGGGTGTGTGAGGCCGGCAGAACATCTGGGCAGCTGTGATCAAGCAGCGCAGGCCTAAATGATATTTAAGCTTTATATCATGGTGTTATTAGACCTCAGGTGGTGCAGAGAACACCATGGGGGTTAAAGGCTGGTTGAGCACTCAAAGCCATGCACGTGCAGCCCAAAGCAAAGCACTCCCCTTTATGATGCTCATCAACACCACTTCTCCCTCGGAGGGATCCTTGCAAAAACAGGGATATGTAACTGCCAAGGGAGCGCAGCAGGTCCCTGGATGAGAGGGGGGATGTGAAGTGGGGAGGGGAATATGCAGAGAGGGAGGGAAAAAGCAAATAGTAGTTTGTGCTGGGCAGGTGCCAAGTGAAAATGTAAGAGCAGATCAAACACAGCTGGGTTAATGAGAGCACCATTCCTCGGGCCTCACCAAAGTGGGGAGAGCAGGGACGGGCTGGACGGCAGGCGCTGAATGATATTCTGTAATTAGCTGGCAAATAGAATATGATATTTAGTGTAATTGCTTGGAAGAACGTCTCGCAGCCCCGATACATGCATTACGCGCAGAGCGCTGCATCCCAGCTGCCACAGCAACTTTGCTTCCCTTTGTTTCCCCTTGCCTGTCATTTCTAATCACATCGTTCCCAAATTTGATTGCATCATCTCTGAGCTTTAGTTGCCAGGGTAACATCACAAAGTCATTATATGCATGAGACAAATACGTAACCCCCTTGGAGGACCGGTTATTTGACCATCCCTTTGTGACCCCCAACTCAGATTCCTTTGTCTGTCCCTTTTAAACCAGATCCCATGATGTAAAAAATGGTGAGAGGTTCATCACTCATTTTCATAGGAGCAGGAGGGATACAGGGAACTGTCATTCAAAGGTTATACAACAAGACCTTAACAAATCAAGCAACTCAACATCAGAAGCGGGGCCACCAGCAAAACCATGCTGCCTCTAAAGCACAGGGCTGGAGTGATGACGATTGCACAGACTACTTACCCCAGACCTTACTGTGGCCTTTCCCTCGCGTAAACTCAGACAAACCCATGGTCTGTGTGGGATTTGTGTAGGCAAGGGGAATATACACATTTGTGAGCAGGCTGGTGAGCCCGGCAGGTTGGCTCAGCTGTGTCCAGGTCTGCATTTTGCAAGGCTGCTGTGTCTCTGCAGTGACACGAAGCTGTAACATTTGGGCAGGTGACAGCATACATGGTCCTGACACAACTGTCCTGACAAAAGTCATGACAGCGGTGAAGATGTCATGGAAGAGGCTTCAACAAGGGATGCCCCATCCCTGGAGGTGTTTAAGGCCAGGTTGGATGGGGTTTTGAGCAACCAGATCTAGTGGGAGGTGTCCCTGCTCATGGCAGGGGGGTTGGAACTAGATGGTCTTTGAGGTCCCTTCCAACCTAAACCATTCTGTGATTCTATAACAAGGGCTTCAACAAGTAGTGTGCCCCAGTGCTGGTGCTGGTGCGGTGTGTGCGTGCAGGTTAGTAGAGCAACTCCCAGCTCCAGCTTTCCCCTCTTTTTCGCCATTGATCCCTGGGCTAGGAAGATTCAACTGGACATGTACATCAGTGCATGCTACAGTCCAAAGTTTGTTCTGGATGCATAGGGGAGCATCTGGGCAGCGAAAGCCCGTGGGTGGGAGGTCTGCAGGGAGTACTGTGTCTCTGATAGAGCCCCTCAGTAAGTCCTGGGTGCAGCAGGGTTTGGCATCACCCCCCACCCCAACATTTTGAATACGTTCTCTTCCAGCACAGGTTGAAGCCCTACTCAGGAGCACTCCAGCACATCAGCACACCGTTCTCCATCTCCGCTGCCTTGGGGTTCTCCAGCGAGGGCAGAGGCAGGCTGCAGCACAGGTCAGGCTTGCAGCAGAGCCAGCTTTTCTCTTTTCCACCCCACCACCTCCCCGCTGGCTGGAGCCAGGACGGGTGTGCTCCCAGCCCCCAGCAGTGCAAGGCAGAGAGATGAAAGATATTGTTTTTCAGGTGGAATAGCTTCCAAAACGGTACATTTGCAGTCAAAGTGCTGTTTGGAATGCATATGAACCACTGCCTGCAGCAATGAGAAACAAAGCCATTAAAGTTTAGATAGCAGTGTTTTTATTTTTAACCAAATGAGTCAGTCTCCCCTCTAGCTCTGAGCAGGAGAGGGGGAGAAAGTTGGGCACGGAGAGTTCAGAAAGCCTCAACCCCACCGGGATCCCGCTGCAGGGAAAGTTCAAGCAGCCTGCTCAGTTTAATTGTGCCTAGAAAAGGTATTTAAACCAAAGTTGCTGCTTTGATAGTGCCTTGATTGGGTGGAATTTTTGTTTGTTTCCTTGGATTTTAATTTTTAAAAAAAAAAAAAAATATTTCAGAACACTTACTGCATCTCTCTTTCCTCCCCCCATCCAGAAGGCCTCGTGTTGCCTTTCCTTCTTCTGCATCCCTGCCTGGAGGAGGTTAAGGGCCGACCTGTTTCCCAGTCTGGAAGCTGGACTCAGGATACCGCAGGTCTTCCACCAAGCTTCCCTGTTAATAAAAACAGGCTGCGGGAAAAGGATGACCCAGGGAACCAGCCTGATGTGCGTGTTGAGTGTACGTGGTGTGTATGTGTATGCACACGGGTGTGCTCCCTGCCAGATCCAGGCAAGGCTGCAGCCTTCTTACTATGCACGTCCAGCGCCCGGGCACGAACTGCATTTCAACAAGACATCTACCTGCTTCTGCACCATGGCCCAGTCTATTCCTCTAGCAGTTTCCCTCTCCATCCCAGCCTGTTTCCAAGGTTCCTACCCCTGTAGCATCTATAAGATGATGCATCCAGCTGTTAAAAAATGCCTGTGCTCTTGCCGTCATCCTGGGCTGCTTCTCTGAGAGCGCAGAAGGCTCAGCCCTCCAGCCCCAGACACTTGAGCACGTGCTTAATTTAAAGCTAAGGCTTAGGCCCTTGTGCTGCATCGGGCAGTGAGCGCTCGGCCACTTGCAGGAAAAAAACCCTCAAACACATGGACAATTACAAAATTACATTCCTACTTCTATTTATTGTTTTTCCATGCCATATGGAAATTTATGTAAATATACAAATGAGAAACGGGCCCCGGAGCTCTGGTGAGTTGGCCAGTGTGCCACTAGTGCTGAAAACGTTGGCCATTATTGACGCTTTAGGAGAACAGAGCGAGAGAAATGAATTCTGGCTCCAAGAGTTGTCCAGAGACATGGCTTCATTTTTTTTTTTCAACACAATTCCTACTATTCTCATGAAAAAACATCCCAGCCTTCCCCAGCTGCTCCAGCGAGAGCTGGCTGTTCAGCCCGATCCCAGTCAGGCTCAGAAAACCAGGGCTCATTGCATGCGTTTGGCTATGGAGCAGACGCTTTTGCAAGCAAATTCCTTTTACCAAATTTTGCCTGTGAAGGGTGTGGATTTGCAGACAAGCTGTGCATAGGTGGTTTACAGCTCATGGTATCCTGAGGAGCGTGTCCATTTTGACCAGCTGATGGGGTTTGAGGCTCTTCCACTTCAACTCCCCACAAGTATAAGATTTGATCCATATGTGCTTCTCAAATGACACTGATGCGTCTCTGAAAGCGGAGGTGGTAGCAGGAGGCAGAAGGGGAAGCTTACTAACCCCTATCTATTATAGCCATCCCCATGCATTTTTTAAGTTACTGAGTGATGTAACCTGTTCCTTTTTGGATCCCACATCTGTGGAAATAGGAAACGTCACCATGAGCTAGGTACCATTATCTGAGCTGGGTGGAACTGGACTGCACCAAAGGTTCATATCCAAAGTGTGAGCTTTTGTGGTTTTTATACATATATATACGTTTAAATGTATATAAAAAATATATGTGTAAGTGGGTATGTATGTGTCCAAGCCTTAAGAAGCGGTCCACTTATTGAATCACACCTTCATTTCATTTTCTTTGTTTTTCTAAGATTCAGCAGTCTTTTTTTATGGGATGGGGATTATTTATTGTTATTATTATTATCATCATCATCATCATCATCATCATCATCTCTTGGCACAGCTTTAGAAGGGAAGTTGGAATCTGCAGAAGACAGGGCGAAGTTTGAGCAAAGTTTTCCTGGAAAAAAAAATGCTGTTCTTGTGAATTAAAGCTGGGAAAAAACCTCCCAGCTATGCAATTTCCTTGCTTGTTATTAATTATTGGAAGTTCAAACATTTTTGGCATAAACAGTACCATTTGTGCTTTGAACACGTATAATGTTTTATATGCACTAAATGTTGTTATTATTTCAAAAGATTTATGTCTTGAGTAAATTATCATTTGGATAATTGCATTCTGTCTACCAAGATCCATCCTGCAGCTTCACTGGAGTGTGGAATCCGCCTTCGCTCCCTGGCCTGCACCGCTTTGTTGTGCTGCGATGTGTGATTAAACATCTGCTCCCTGTTCCCTGCGGGAGCAGGGATGCATTTCAGTGGAAGGGTCAGAGTTGGTGAGGTAATGCCACTCCATAGAGGTGTGCTCACAGCAGGGAAAGGCAAGAGTCTTGAGGCTATAGTGGATGGAGTAGGCGGAAAAGGATTTGCTTTTCTATGGGCGGTCACTGCTTTGGAAGTTCAAGCCAGTTTTGCGTTGGGTGAGGCAAGAGTTTCAAAATGTTTGGGTCCTTAGCAGCCTCTGTCATGCCTGGACTGCAGAAAACACACTCTCACGTTGGTTGATTGCCCTCTGGGAAGATAAGGGGAATCTTCATGCTGGGGTGCAGAGCGGGCTGTGAAGTCTCATGATGGTGGTGGCTTCCCATCATGTGCTAACAGATGCTGAGGTTAACAGGGGAACTCAGAGACCTCACGGTGTTTCTCTTCAAGATACCCATCCCTGCCCATTGAAGTCAGTACTTTGCAGTATGAGGTACATATATGCAAGATGGTCATGGTTTGCTGGCCCAGATACTGGTTGTGCTCTGGTCCAAGTCTTTACTGTGTGTCAATGGTGGGCTCTGTAACACCGTGGGTGGATGACAATTCATGGTTACATCTGCATTGTAGGTGCACTCAAAGGTGTGCTGTCCATTCAGGGTGGCACTGGTGGGAAATGAGCACAGGGCCTTGTGACAGGGGTCTGCAATGGTCACCCCCCAACAAGGAGTGGTAGGTGTGGACCATATTAAGCTCTGATCCTGAGTAGGCTGAGTTATTTGGCAGAAAGAGGGCCCTTAACCCTTAAAACATTTTGAGGTGGGTCTATAAGGTCACTTTTCACTTGCCTTAGGCTCTCTCTTAGGTCTGCAGTGGGCACTGTCTCTGACAGAGACAAAGCAATGAATGCCCACCAGTATGCCTGAAGGATCCAGTGAAGTGCCTGCAAAAACAGTGCAGTTGGTGTAAAAACAGACAGAAATGCTTCCATCGAGAAAGATTTCTTTCCCTGGCGTTATTTCACTTGTATGGGTGGAAACAGCAAGTTCCCACATCAGTCAACAGCTCTTGGGAGGGGTCTGATGTTCAGCAAATGCTGAGGCACCTTCAGCTTCTCCAGTGGTTTCAGCAGAAACAATGGGTGTTGCTCAGCGCTGTGCTGCAAACCCTGAGGTCTCCTAAACAGGGAGATTAAAGGAAGGAGAACAATGATGTGTTTGTCCTTTAGCTCTGAGTAGGTTGGGAGCAGGAGCAGGTAGGTGGAAAATGGATTATTTTTTTTATTTTTTATTTTTTACCATGGTCGCTTGGGTCCAGAGCTGGAGGTGTAAGAGGAGAGACATGATTCTACTGATAAAAGCATAAGAATAGGCCTTCAAGGACTCTCCAGTGTGGTAGGACTAACGTGAGTCATCAGTCATGGTAGTGAATAGGGATATTAGCATACTTTTGACTAGCATTCGCTAGCATGAATGCAAACGAGAATGAATCCGACAAATCCAGGAGTCATCAAGCCTCCTGTGCTCCAATGCATTACCAGTACGCATAACTCAGTGGTTCTGCTGTGGCATATTTCTTGTTCATATGCACAGACCAGCGTGTCCTGTGTACATCTGGCTGACCAGGTGGGTCTTTGCAGAGCTACATTGTTTCACAAACAGTGGACATTTTTCCAGGTTCCATCATTTTTCAGCTTGGTGTGACAGGCATTTACAACCAGGCTGTCGGTGTGTCGAAGCAACAGCCACGCTGCATCGCACCAGGCATCTGGACAGCACAGATCAGAAAGGCATGATGTGTCCAGATGTGCAGGACTCAGCGCACCTGTACTGTGGAGGTGATCTGTGCATTTGGGCTTCTCTTGACGCTACTCCAAGTGAGCGACCGGGCAGAAAACCAGACAAAGATCTCAAATTCACCCCAGTTAAAGTTCTCAGGTGGAGAAAGAAGACACATCTTACCGTTCCCAAATATATGGTAGCCCTAGAATGAGCCTGTCCTGGGGTGCAGGTTACTTGGCACACCACTGTATTGGTGGATGCTATTGAAAGCCTATGGGACTAGGAATAAAAAAGGAAATGTGGGTAACAGAACCACACAGAAATGTCCTCTGCTGAGAGCTGGCTTGTTAGTCCTTGGAAGTAACAGTTTTTCCTGGTAAGTTCAGCAATTTTTCAGGGTAGGAAACGCGACCTCACTATACACACAGAAACTTGCTATTTTATACCTTACTGCCAGCATGGATCTTAATCAACCAGAAAAACTCAAAATGACAAACAAACAAGAGACAGCTTTGCTATCTGAGGTTCATTAGCTCTTAGCGACCTTTTAAATCTGCAAGAAACCAAAGAGAAATGTTCAGAAAACGGGAGGGCTTTCAAGTCATTTTGCCAGTAATTTCCACCTATTCTCCAGCTCCCCCTCAATAATGAATGGCATTTCTTGATTGTTTTCCCAAGGTTTGCATTTATCTGAGCAAATGTAGACTAGAGCTTTGACCCACAATATATAGGGGATGGGAGGTAGGGTCTTCCTGGAGGAATGGCGCATACTTTGTGTATTGCAAGGTTATTTGAAGCCAACTCTCAAGGGCATCGTCGTCCTCATCTGGGAGGCTGGAAATGTGAGCAAAGGGCAGCTTATTTCATGCTTGGCATGGGCACACACCAGGGAGCCATCAGCACTGTGTGCTGCAGAGAGTTAGACGTAGGTTCACGAGGAGGAGCTAATGGCCAGCATGGACTTGGGCTCTGGGATGTATCCAGCACCCAGAAAGGAAAGACAGAAAAAAGATGAATATGGATGACACATTCTTTGGCGCGCTGACACCCTGCCCCTGGGCCATGGGAACCATCGAGCAGAAAGCAGTGACGGAGAGGATCTCTTCATGGATACAGACAGGTCAGTCAGTCATCAGGTTGCTTCTCCATGGCAGGCTCTCAAGCCCAGCTCCTCAGCAGGTGTGAATAGATGTCACTTTTGGTCCACCTAAGGCAATCCCTCCGCACCTTTGCCTGGAGTTTTCCTTCCTGGGAGACTTTGAAATTGTCCTGGTTTGAGGTAAAGCAGGACCAATTTTGTTCAGTAACTTTGCTTGTTAGCTGGGCCTCTTCTAACTGCTGAAATTAACAGCATGTTGTGCAGGAAACCGTTCGTTCTCAGAGGGATAAGACCCATGTTTATGGCTGATGCCAAGGAACGGTATGCAGAGAGGCTCTGGCTTATACTTATTGCTATGGCAACCAAGGACAGCCAACTTTGCTACTTGCCCCGTTGGAGGGTCAGAAGCGGAAAAGCGTAGAGGGGTCACACCTGCGGGGAGGAGCAGACAAGACAGGTGACCCAAAACTGACCAACAAGGGTATTCCATCCCATCTGCCTCATGCTCAGTATATAAGCTGAGGGATCAAAGGGTCAGCCTCTTTTTCTTCAATGGCCGGCGTCCTGGGAGGACTCGGTCTCTGCATCTACCTTTGATCCTGATCCTGATCCTGATCCTGACTCCAGATCCGGAATCCAGTTCCTGTCCGTCACTGAGTCCAGTCTGGGACTTCCCCTGAGCCTGCTGGTGACGTGATTGTCATCCTGGGAGCTTGATACGGCTTTGTATATTTCATTTCCTACTAAACGCTTAAGTCTCTCTTTTTCTCTCTTTTCTTTCCCCTCTCTTTCCTGTCTCCTGAGCGGAGCAGGAGAGAGAGAGAGCATCTGTCGTTCCATCGGATTGGGCCAATCTGGCCCAAACCACGA
>VFFE01006325.1:262155-355648 GCA_008921705.1 Burhinus oedicnemus
CTAACAACTGGGAGAGGGGAGCTGGGGAAAGCCATCTTTATTCATATGATTGAAGTCCTCTAAAAACATGAAATCAATCCAGTCTGTGTGTTTCAAATAAAAAAAAAAAAAAAAAAAACACAAAACAAAACCAAAAAACTCCAAAAAACTGCTTGTTTTATAGCCTCTCTCTTTTCCCTCCTTGAAATTTGCTTGTTTTCCTGGAATGACACTTTGCTCTATCATCAGAAAGAGAGTGCTGACATATATTGTTCCTTCTCCATATTATGCTGCTCCCTGCATAGAGTTGTCTTCTACCAGCCTCTAGAAGGTTTTCTCCGAGGTGTCCGGATATTCTGAAGCTCCCCCATGCAGAAGCAGTTTGCCCCCTCCCCAGCCTTGCCTATCATGCCAAAAATCACATCAATCCTTCCTTCCCCTTCTTCTCCCATTTGACCAAAGAGTATTAGTAAGGGTTTAAAAAGGAAGCATTTGTATAGCCAGAAATGAAAGGCCAGTTGTCCATCTAACCTTAAACCTACCTCTTATGTAAATTCATTTTGCTATCTTTATTCTTCTCATCCCCTAGTATTTTCCACACAGAACCTCCACCCTATTCTCTGTCTAACACTGGCGCCTTTTGAGAGTGGACTAGTGAAATGTGACGTAGGAGACTGGTGTCTGTAGGACAGTGGCTTCATTTTGTGCAGTGACCTTTTCTCATTTTATCTGTGCAGGTTCCTCTGTGACCCCTCGGCCCCAATCTTTATTCCCGCTCTTGCTCCCAAAAGTCAGAAGAAGAAAGTGAAATCCCTTCAGCCCCTGTAGCTAGAAAGGTGCAACCCTCCGACCTCAAGCTCTCCGGCAAACTTTCCACTGCATGCAAATTTTTATAGCCTATCAATAAAAGGATCTTGAGGCCAAATGGAAATCGAGCAGCTGGCTGAATTGCTTGAGGGGAAAGAAACCCATTCAAAGAAGGGTTTTTTTATTATTATTATTTTAAACATTCAAATGAATGACCCAATCAATTTCAGGCCTCTTTGTTCTGTGAACCCTTCCCAGGAATCCCTGTGTGCTCCAGCTGCGGGACCTGCAGCTCAGCCCTGGAGAAAGCAGAGCACTGCTGCAAGCGCTGCTTCTCACCCCTGGGTCCCTCCAGCCCCTCTGGGCTTGTCATCTCTCTGCTCTGCTGTCCCTCCCTGGCCACAACAACGTTCAGAGGGTTTCAGCACCCAATGCAAGAGGAGCACTTCCTGAAAATCCCTCTGCACTGGGTGCAAGGGAAAGAGTGCTGGGAAATTTGGTTTCCTTCTTATGAGAGCCAAATAGAGGGTGAGTCCTTATCGCACTCATGAAGCTGTAAAAAAATGTTTATGGGGAGGGGCAGAAACAAGTGGGTCACCAGAGAGGTTTCCCCTTAGCCCATGCATAACAGAGTAAGCCCATGTAGTATCTGAGTGCTGCTATGCCTAATATTGGCTTTGCATAATGTGATTAATTGATGGATTTTCAGAGTGTGTGACTAGCACTGGACTGGACTTCAGTGTGTTTCCACTTTGAAGACTCTAACTAGAGACCTTCAGCTTCATTTTAGTGATCAATACTCTCGACTAGAGCAAGGCTAAGCCAGCTGCACACCCCTTGCAAAGCCACATGTGCCGTGCCTCATCTTTATTCTCCTTCTTAGTTCCTTGACCGTTGACCTCTCCAGCAGCAATCAGCCCCTCTGGCCCTGTCATTATTCTTGCTGTAATGATGAAATAATAGCTTGCTGCTTCAAGCTTGCCATCAGGATTGTCCTGAGTGCAGATGGCCTGCTATGCTATCCAAGCGAGGGAACGTGCCAGGGTATGTATCCAGTGACTGCAAGAGCATCCGCAGTTTCAGTGGGCCAGCGCAGATGTCCTTCCTCAATGGCATTTCTGCACAGCCTTCGGGAGCAGAGCTGCAAGCAGGCAGGGTTTCAGATGCCATGTGTATCTGTAAGAGTACAGGTCCATTCGCTTCCTCACTACTGCACGAAAAAGTCACCCTGAGTGTGTTTACTGAGTTTTTTTGATGAGGTGCTAGATCCTCATCAGGAAACAGTCTTTCTTTGGACTCATGCACTGCCCTTTTTCTCTCTGTGCATCTGTTTACCTCTCTTATCATTTTTTTTTGTTTGTCTTATCAGTGCTGACTGCAAAGTTGGTGAGACTGAGGTTGTCTCCTAGAAGTATTTGCACAACACTTAGCATGAAGAGATATCCAGGTCCTACATTAGCAGTGTGAGTGTCTGAATTCCTTAGGAACTGGGTGTCGCAGGGCATCACAGACTGCCCGCTGTTCTGGATAGGGCCTTTCTACAGCGTTCAGCATCTGGAAGGACCTCCTTTCACCTGTTTCCAGGCTCCTAAGAGCTAGCATCCGCTGTGAAATTCCGACTGACTTCCCTGCCCATCCACCTCTTGTTTGTTTGTTATTTTAATCTTCCTCCCTGGTCCACAGTGTGAAGAGAAAGGACTGATTGACAGCTTAACTGTTTCAAATCAATAGAAAGAGCACTTGGAGATTAAAGCAATTTAAACAAGGTGTTTATGTAGTTTGGAGCTAAAACTGCACTTGAAGGAAACAAGCAAAGGAGCTGAAGGAAGTGGGTCAGCCACGAGACACAGGGAAACTGCATGAGCAGAGGTAAGATTACAACAATGGGCTGGGATGGCTTTTTCATCAAAAAGAGATCACTGCTTTCCATAAAGGAGGCCTAATCTCGAAATTGCTTTAGCCTCCAACTGATTGTTCCATCGATTTAAACATGCTGGCCCTGCCCCTCTTTCTGCGCTCTCTAATCTCTGGCACATCTCTCTCTCTTTCCGTCTCCGATCCGCTGTCGTCGTAACCGGGCTGTAGAGACAACCCCTCCCAGGGAAGCACTGTCTTTACCTAAAAGAGGTCCCCTGATTCCATTTGGGTTGCTGGGCTGGAGGACAGAGGCAAAGCCCCGGCAGTGCTGTGACTTCTGCCTCTAGCTGATGAAGTACCTCAGGGGCAACTCTGAAGCCATCTTGAAGATCCCATTACATTTTTAATCAATGCAGAGGCCCTGTCCCCTTGCTAAATTACTTGATCTCCTCCCCTTCCCAGGCTTTTAGGTAATTGCTGTAGATGAGCGCTACTGCATATCAAGGATAGCTGAGCCAGGGCTATTGATCAATCCAAATGTGCTGTTGGCATGGTTTAGAAGAGCTTTACTAACTTACCCCAGGGGCAGATCAGGTTTTTTAGCCAAATCAAGCAAGTTTCGTGTTCTCCCTGTTTTGCATAGCCCTAATGAGGTGGTAATCCAACACTTCCTTCCCTAGATGCCCACTGTATAATGGCAATAATTTGTCCTGGGACATGCCAGTCTCTCTCCAGTGACCATAGAAAAAGTCCAGAGTACTGGTTTGCACTAAGTGCTTGATTTCTGGCCAGCTGAAGTTAGGGGAGAGGGATCTCACTGAGTCTCCCATGCGGAAGCATCAGCATGCCAAGCAGACGGGTCAGTTCTCCCTACGTTGTCTGAGGACCTAACTGCGTGGAGGCAATCCTGCAGAAGATGCACAGACAACCTGCTCCAAAGAGCTGGAATTGGAGAGAGAACAGGTGCCTGGGGAAGCTCAATGTAAAGGACAGGAAAATGTGGTTTGTCTGTAATTACCGTATCAAAATCTTCTATAAATCTGCAAGTGTAGATCAGCAAAAACCCCTGGACACAAAAGTTGACAGCTTTTGCTACCACCACAGAAGATAGGAAGTGCTCAGGCCAGCCTTACAGAACCCAGACTGCCATAGAGTAATTCCCGATTTCTGTCAGTCTCAGGGAGGCAATGTCAGGTCCCAATTCTTTAGCAAGGACTTGAGAGCAGAGTGGGTGGTAAATTACTGTTTACTTTCTGTGTTACCAGAAACATGCAGCGGGATTCTGCCTCTCTGGCTTTGCAAGAAGAGCATCAAGTAGAAACACCTGCTCCTTTGGTGGGGGAACCGAGCGTGTTTTGAAGGCCATCCACGGCATTGATGTACCCTGTTTCTAAGTGTTTATTATTTTCTTGGTGATAAGTGTCCAGCTGACATAGTAATTCAGATGGCACCACAAGAGCTGTCACAGCTCCGTGCAATTAGAGTGTGCCTTACAAAGGCACGCTCCATCTTCCTGGGCGATGTGGTGCTTGCAGTGATGCTGAGTGTTGTGTGGTGCTCAATGTCAAGCCTTTCAGCTGTCCTGCCCTATGCACCAGGCAGTGCCTGCTCCAACACACAGCCAGTAAAACTCCTGGGCTTTCTAGGAGCATGTGTGGGTCCATGGGACATGACCCAGGTAACTGGACATGGAAGCAAGAGTTCAGATTCATCCTAGCACTGATACAAAGAGATTAGCTTTACTGCTTTGTGAGTCTGGTCGCTCATCTCCAGGGTGAGGATCATCATAATTACTTGCCACAGCATCGTTTTGAATATGTTTTGCTGAAAGTCCTGCCTGGTGTTTGACCCATGTCTTTTGAAATGGACAGCTTGCTCTGCAGGGAGGGGATGGTGGCCTGCGTGTGAAGGGGCAGGACTTTCGGAGATAGTTAATTATAAGGAGCTTTGTTTAACAGGGAGGCTAGAGGTCTGAGCCGGGTGTTGGTTGCCATGTAGAGTCCAGAGACACCCAGGCACAGACAGGGATTCGCAAGCTGTGAAACACAGCCTTAACACGGCCTATCACTGGTGGATGGTCTCCAGCTGAAGCAGTGCCAACTTGGGCTCCTGCCACGCAGGGTCTAGTCTTGCAGCTCCTTTGCAGAGCGCAGATGGGGTTTAGCTGGGGACTCCGGGGTGCACACATGTACAGCTTGTGGATTTACAGCACCGGATCAGTCTGACAAGGGGACCCCGTGACTGCAGATCTGCTCATCCGCAGCGGCAGGCAGTGGGAGCTGGGAGGAAGCGCTATCCAAATCAACCCGGGAGAGCAGGAGATACACTCCTGAAAAGCTGGCTTTGCTGCAAACGCCCTGCTTTTAATTTTCTGGCAGGTGGCGGCCATGCAGGTTGCTCAGGGGAACTTTGCAGGGAGACAGTGAAAATTTGGGATTAATTCAGTATCAGCAAAATCTTCTACAAAACCACCAGCCTCCCGTGGGCTGCTCCCCCTCAATGGGTTGGGGAGCGTGCTATAAATGGGGAGAGAAAAATGTTGCGTTTGCAGCTTTTACCCCCCCTCCCCTGGACACGTGCATTGTAAATCCTGGGTCTGTGCCATTCCTCCCTGCCCACCTCAGAGCTCGCGCACATACATTATCCGCCAGCTGACAGATTCAGCAGTGACAGATTAGTTGAGCTGGAAAAAGGCCATTTGGACCCTGGGATGCTGGCGAGGCTGGCGGAAAAGTCCAACGGCCGGCAGCCGGAGCAGAGAGGTGTGTGTTCCTCTTGTTTTCTCAGGGGAGCCAGGAAGCCCAGGGAAGCAAGAAGGGAAGTTTGAGCCACGGGGCTGGATAAAACACGTTTTACTTCAGGTCCTGAGCTGACTGCTTCTGCCAAAGGTCTTTTTGGTGGCTTGAAAGCTAATCTCTCACCTAAGCCCAGGAAATGCTCTCCAGCACATTTCCACTACTTAGTAGCCAACTGTGTTTCTCTGTGAAGATAGGCAGCGGGGTGGCACAGCAAGTTTTCAGCCGCGCAGGGGAGGAAGTAACTCACACTGCAGTATTGCAATACTGCGAGCCCTTTTCCCCACGTCCAGCATGCTGGCAAAGGCTTCCACATGGAGACAGAAGATGCAAGTGTGACTGCACAAGTTGGGGGCAACGTTCCAGAGACGTGTGAAGGCAAAGCAAGGTCAGCTCTGACACCTCTTCGTGCAGTATCCGTGGATCCGTTTGCATTGCCAGCCACTACTCTCTGCCAGTCTGCACCAGCTGAGCACTTGGGCCATGAGTTTTGTGTGCTGGTGGCATACAGAATGTTTTACATTTCACTGTGTTCTCCTTGTAAAAAGAAAAAGGATTGTATTGGAGCTATAGGAAGGACGTCTTCATCAAGTATGCTGAATAAATACTGTGCCTTATTTATGAGGCTTTAATTCTCCACCAAATTAGAACCTGACTAAAACATGAATCTATTCCCCAGTTCCTCACACAATACAGAAAACAATGCCAATTTAAATCCAGATTAATTCAATTTTTGAAGGTAAAGGCAGGTGGAAAAGGCACTGAGTTCCCACATGTGGCTAATTCTTAGGAACCTGACAAACCAAACTGTCTCCATGTAGCTGCTAGGGAGGCAGGTGCAGCTTGGCACCTGAAGGTGCAGATGAACCATGAACTAAGGAGATATGTCACCCAAAAAAGTGTCCCATTAGCTCACAGTGTGCTCACCACATCTGTGACATCTTTTCTGGGCCCAGGATACCCTTCTACGATAGCCTTCCTCACCTAAACATGAGGAGCTATTTGTGTAGACAGTAGGGGCATGACATTGGGAATCAAATCCCATGGTTCTCGCTGGGAAAAAGGAAACTGTGAAAGGAGCTCCAGATTTCCCAGCTCATCTGATCTCATGGATCTGTGAATATCTAGAGGGTGAAATAACTTGCATGGAGGCCTCTGGCTGCTCCTGATGCTGTTTGCCTCCGTGGAAATACAGTTCCCTCCAGCTTGCTTTTAGGAAGCCCAGTAGGTATTGCCTTATGTGGCACTGACTCCCCATGGGGAAAGTGCCATGCTGAATACTCATCACTTTCCTCTCAATCCATAAGGTCCAGTCTTTGATGTCAACTACAAAAGAGCTTCTACAGGAAGAGGAACTATCAGTTGAAGGGCATCAAGTGCCACTAAAACTGCACTGCCTTTCTTCTTGTCTGTTCCTGATCAGATTCATTGGAGGTGGAGGGGATCTGCTTGTGGTGAATGGTGTGGCTGCTGCATTTCAGGGTGTAGGCAGAATGTATTCCCTTAAACCAATAAGCAAGTAGGCTCTCAGATCCTGCGAGGAAACATAGCATTGTTCAGTAAACGGAACGAGACCGTGTTCATTGATGTGCCTCACTGCACCAGTGAACACCTGCATACATTATGGTGGCTGCCAGCATGCAATTCCAAGGGTAATGGCAATAACCCAGTCTAATACAACTCCCCAGTAGTGTGAAAGGTGATGGGAGAAGATGGGGAAATTTCTTTCCTAAGGCTATTCTTTCTCTGCATTCTGAAGTTTGAGATTTCCATTCCCCCATTCACAGGTATAATGACATGCTCTTAATGGCTGTAAAATTACAGAGCCCTTTTTTAACTCCAACTACAGCATATCACTCTCTGACCTCCTGCAGCAGTGAATTAAATGAACTGACTACACAGTACATCAGGTGTGGTGGGTTTTTTTTCTTTTAACCTGTATTAAATTTACCTAACCATTAATCTAATGGAATAAGACCGTAGTTTTCATATTATGAGATAAGGCAAGAAGAGCAATAAATTGCTTTTCACTATAACTCATATAATTCTAAAATACTCCTGCCATTAACATTCCTCCCCAGGCTAAATACCTTCTGAGAATTCTGGCCACATGGGGTAGTCATAGACAAACCCCATTTAGGCCTTCAGTCGCCTTTGTTTCCCTTCAATTTTTCAATCTCAATTAAACATTGACATCTTCCCCGGTGTGAAATGACCCCGAACATACTGTGCTGGAGTCTAAGTATATCCAGGCTAAATTTGGCCAAATCTTTTCTTCAGCACCTGGGAGACATGGGCAGTGGCTCGTTACCTAACAGAAAATTCAAATCCCATTTCCCAAAGATCAAATTTCTTTCTGTTCCCTGAAGCGGTAGAGTTGTACTGTGACTGTCTACTCAACATCCCCATGCCTGGAGGAACATTTGAAAGCCCCTTTGCTATCATAATTTTGATGATCTAGTGTAATCCAATCAGTAAAAGTTTACTTTGAGTTGAATATGTTGCTAGACTGTCTTTACAAATCAAGAGTCCAGGTACTATCCTGGATGTTTCACCATTCTGGAATATCAAAACCAGAACTCCCAACAGGTGTGGGGAAGCAAAAAATGACCCCATCCCCTTGTTGGTGAATATCACATTGGAAAGACCATTCCTGACATAATATTAACCAAGTTTGATCTTTCCTTTTGTTCATCATATCCTTCCTGGGATGCTATAGTCTTTGCCAGTTCCAGGCCTCTCATGTCCTGTGTCCTGATCTTTTACCCTCTGGCCGCTGCTCTGGCTCAGATCAGCAAACACCAGCCTTCAACACAATCAGATCTCAGAAAATCATTTTTGAACTGGGAAAGTCCAGAATGGTTGCTACAATAATACTACCCTGCGATTATAGAGAATCTCGGAGCAATCTTGAAAGGTAGGAGAGTATCATTAGCTACGTTTCACAGATGGCAAGCACAGGGAAGGGAAATGATTTATTTGAAGTCATACCTCAAGGCGGAGATAGAGGCAGGAAAGGAACCCAGGAGTCCTGACTTCCAGTTCCATTATAGAGTGTAAGTGGAAACCAACTGAGTGCTTACAAACCTCTCCAGGTACAGGAAACACCAAGGCTGCTCTAGCAGACCTGGCTGCTGGCCAGCCAGAAAAAGAGCACATATGGGGTCCAGCTGAAATAAATGAAATCCTCTCATGGGAGTTTCAGACTTAATTGGCTGGTTTAGGACCAAGTGAGCTAGCAAAAATCTCAGGCCGCATCCCTTTCCTGCAGCTGAGCAGGCTGTGAAGTCCAAACCAAGTCCCATAACACACTGCTTGAGCCTCCAGAGACTTTCTTTCTGGTTTGTGCTTAGCAAAACCTGTCCCTTCTTGCATGAGATTATCTTTTTGTTGTGTTTTGTTTTGTTTTGGGTTTTTTTTGTATGAACTCTTCTCAGTGGCATTGGCAAGGGAAACCACGAAGATGAGATTTGTTAGGGCTGCAAGACTTCTGTGAGGGTAAATGCAAACATGTTTTCCCAGCACTCTCCCTGCATACATCTTCCACCTCAGTACAGTCACCTCCAGCACCAAAAATTAGGCTCCTTGCAGACCTACACACTAGGCAGGCTTTGAGAAGCTCTACCAAGAAACTTGCTGTCCCCTAGAACCAAGGGGACCAAGAACATGACATATACCCACGGCTTGCTTCTCTTTGTCCATCTCTCCCATTTGCTTTTCAGTACTGACAACACTTTGACTTTGTTTATTGATTTCCTGGTTTTCTTTCAACACCCGTTTTTCTCCCTCTCTTTCTCACTCTCCCCTCCTCTCCTGGGCTAAGCCATAACACCACTTTGCCCAGGCAGTTTAGCAAGGGGAGCTGTATAAATGGAATAAGGCGGGATCAAGGAATTTGAGCTACTTTTTAGCGGCATAATTACAGCCTGCGGGGACCTGGGTTGAATGGCAGGGTCCATCACCGAGCAGAGCAGCGGCTCCAGTTCAGGGGGAGGCTGTGAGTACCAGAGTGAATGTCCAACACGGGTGATGGTAGAGTCAGGATAAGATCCAGAAAAACAGCAGGCAGGATACAGAAGGTGTCCCTGGAGCCAGCTGGTCCCACAAATATGTGTCAGCCCTTGCTTAATGTGGATGGAGTCCAGTGGTCTATATTTGCAAAAGGTGGTGGCAAAAGGGACAAGGAACCTCTAGTCATTTCAGAGGAGGCACAAGCCTTCATGACAGAGAGACGTGCAGAGAGGTAGGAGAATACACAGGCAGCAGAGGGCTGTGTAGCACTGGAAGGAGCTACAATACCAACTAGAGGAAAGCAGATATCCAACATGCAACACCCTTGGGGATCAGTCTACGCTTCTAGCATAATGATCACTCAAACTCAGTGCTCCTGTCACTAGCCTGGAAGATAACCTCTTGCCATCCTTCCTTCTAGTATGTCTTAGCTAAAGGCAAGATGTAACCCTGGTAGTGGAGACACATTGCTCTCAGGCTATCCAGTGCTTGGCAAGGAGATGTTATAATGCAGTTCCTAGTATAAAAATCCTGCTGAAGACAGACCTCTGACTGACAATGCAGACATGCCCCTGTTCTTTTTCCTTTCACCATTTTCAGGGCTGCAAGTAGCAAATCAAACCTTTTCTTAAGTGCGGAAATGCAACCTGCAGAGTTTGGTGATAGAAAGGGCAGAGCAGGGCCCTGCTCCTGTGGTTTGTTTCTAGTTTGTTTCTCTGAGAATGCCTTGAGTGTTTTATACTTACGCTGCTGTCGAAGGTGGCAGACAAGCCAGTGCTGTTCTGCTAAGGGAGAAAAATAGAAATAAAAATAATAACCACATGCCTTCGCTGGGACTTGGAGTCATGGGAGGGAGTACAGAATAAAGGAGGACCTGGGACCTGGTCTACTGCCACCCCATGTGAATTCAGAGGACTTTGTAACATTTTAAATATCGAATACAGCCTCAGTTAGTCTGATGAAGCTTGATACTTCCCCTGTCAAGCACCCATATATCAGAGTCCTCCCTCTGCACAGGTTTGGGCTATATTTTGGAAATGCGTAATCACTTGCTGTTCCTGATCTTTTCAAGGTCCGTAATCCAAATGCTTTGGCATCTCTGGAAATAATGCACTGACAATTCGCTTCATCTGGCAACACAGATACCTACAGCAGTGAGCTGTTTCATCTTCTTTTGTAGACAGGGGAGAGAAACAGATACCTCTGGGGTGCAGTTCATCCTGCGCTGATGTCTAAAACAGGTGAAATGAATCATGCCCTTGACATGCCTCTTGTCTCCATGGACTGGAAAGGCAGCCTAGTGCAATGAAGCCAGACAAACAGCACTATGGACATCCAAAATGAAGAGAGGACACTCTCTGGGCATTTCATGGGAGACACCCCAAAATGAAAGCAACTAGAAAGGATTATTTGGGAACCTCTACCCATATTTGTACAGACAGTGTGGGCCATTCCCCTCCTCTTTAGCTATTAAACAACACTTGCGGTGCTGTGCGCAGAGGACCAGGCTCTCAGCACATCACCTTTTCCATGGGGAATGATCTTGCCTCACAGGGTACTACTTTTGGCTTGGGCTCCAGGTCTCCTCCACCCCATTCTCGCAGGGACCTTGACAGGGACACTTGGCTGCTCTTCCACTGGCCTCATGATGGAGCCAGAGCAGCGTGTGAACCTGGCGCCGTGTGCCAGGGGAGCCTACCTGCCAGGGAAGGGGCGTGAGCATCCATGCAGCTCACTGTAATTTCTCTAATGGCTTTCTTTGGCTTGATAGATATTGAAGGAAGCTTGTTGCCGGGGCAATTTCCATGGAGAGATAATAAGAGATCATTTTCAAGTGAGCGAAACTTTAATGGCACATTCTGGTAATGAGGCAGCAAGGAGAGTAATGACCGGAGCCCTCAGAGTGTGAGCACATCGTGAGAGAGGGGGGAGAACTCTTAGTTCACTGCTCGAGGCAGACATTTGAGGCCTGATCTTTGTCCCCTTGAAGTCAGCCTGGAGTTTTGCTGCTGACTACAGGGAGAGGAAGATTAAGACCTAAGTGCTGGTAATGGCTCCATAGACATGCCCCAGTGAATTCACTGGGGAAGCGGGAAGACCCTGGTAGGGCTCTGACACCAAACACTCCAACCTTCTCCTTCAGCAGAAGGTAAATTGGAGAGAAAAACCAAAGGAGAGCTGGATACTCCTATGCACAATCTGTGCTTTCCCTCTGAAACCAATAGGAAGTATTTTAGCCTGTGTGTGTTAAGAGATTGAGTTCCTAGGTGGGAGGGCAGGGTGTATAATGGGAGGAGAAGGTCCTGTCTGTTCTAAGCTCTGTGTGCTGTGCTGGGCATCTTCAGAAATCCGTAGGAAGCAGATCTGAAATTCAGGGAGGGTGGTAGTGCCAGAGGGTTGGTAGGCAGAGATCAAGGGTCCATGGATAGGGAAAGCCAATGATAGACTAAGAAAAGCACACCCCCTTCAGCTTTTATATCCAAGGTGGAACTATACCTATTCTTCTGGCCAATTGTGTGAGTGTAAATATAGAACCTAGTAGCCAGTATAAACATAAAAGCCACTTCGAAATTAGGAGAGCAAACTGTGCCCATTCTAGACCAGCGCAAAGGCGTAGAATGCAAAAGACCATGGAGAACCTATGTGGGACCAAAGATACCTAAGGTCCAGGACTGTGTTTTCTAGTCAGTTCTGAATCTCAGATAAACCGAGGAAGATTTGCTCAGGAATTAAACTACAGAAGAGGCTGTGGATGTCCTGCCTCCGCTTGAAGGCATGAAGTACCGACATGCCTCTCAGTTCTTGAATTCATCTCTGCAGCTTGGTTTTGGCCTTGCTCTTAAGGAAGACCCTCAATCAGCTACTCCTTAAGGGCAGCTAAAGCCAGTTGTTGTTTACCTCCTCTCAAAAGAAGGAAGGTGAAGGGTCTGCTTTCCTCCAGCCTCGTTAACAGTTGTTTCATTAATCACAGCTTTCTCTTCAAAACCAGAGACAATCTGTCCAATTAACATTAAAGCTCTGGCAGTCGCTGCACCGGTGGGGAACTTTGCAAGCAGCGCTTTGACAACTGTCGCTAATAAGTCTAACATTTTTAAAGCTGCTCACAAACAAAACAGCCCGGTTGCACCTCGTTAATACCCTGCACTCCCTGTTTGCATGAGCAGTAGAGCCAGCCTCCTTTCTATTCACTGTTATGATGAATCTCAGCAGAGCCCATGTTCCCACAGACCTCTGTCTTTGTCCATCACATCCCACCACCACCCTGGGCTGACCATAGCAAATCCTTTCTCCTGCAATATACGCCCAACCAGGCTTTAACACTGCACTGCACCTGAGTGAACTGAGCTCCGTGGAGCTTTAGGTCAGAAAGAATCATCACATTGAAGTGCAGGTCCAGCAGAAAAGGTGATTAATAATGTTTAATAATGTCTTGTAGGGGTCATGCCATATGACCAGAGAACAGTAGAAGTAGTAAGGTGTGGAGAAAAAGTTACCCAGTTAACTACAAGCCTCTTAGTCTAACCTTGACTGGAGAATTCAAAGGGAATTTTGAATGAAAGAACAATTAAATACCCCGAGATAAAGGGGAAATGAGATAAGATGCAACATGGGTTTACGAAATGTAGATTGTGTCAGACGAACATGATAGCTTTGTTTTGATAAGATACCCGATTTTCTAGACAAAGGAAATGCTGCTGATCTCCTTTATCTAGACTTCAGTAAGGTATCTGATAGGTGCCATGTGGGAAATTATTAGTGAAGGTGGAGGAAAGGAGGATTAGTAAACTGTAAGGTGAGGTGCAACTCTCTGGAGGGAATTTACCAAAAGAGTTTCTCACAGAACAGTTTTGGAACTGATCTTTTCTTCTTGTGGATGATCTTGGCAGTGAAAGCAGGATCCTGAGGCTAAAATCACCCAGCGACACAGAACTGGAAGTTTTAGCAATGCTGAGGAAAATGAGCGTACAAGTCTGAAAGAACTAATTGACCTTGAGAATAAGAACAGTTGAAATGAGATGGCAAACAAAAACTTTGAGATGACAGGTCACAAATCTGAGGACTTGTGATAGCCTCAGATGTAATGTAGGAGATGGTGAGCTGCAAATGATCAAGATCTATGTGGTCTACGTGACTGCAGACTGACTGAGATGTCAGGCACAAAGAGGCAAATGCTATTCTTGGATATATCAGGAGGGATATTTCAGCAACTACAGACAAAAAATGGTGTCATTGACTGTGGGTCTGACTTCTTAAGGTCAATATCGATAAGCTTAACTTTGCATGAATGCAGAGGAAGGCTGGAAGATGATCTAGAAGATTGAAAACAGATCACAGACTGGAGAGCAGAAGAGTCAGGAACAGCATATTTAATTTGGTAAAAGACAGGTTGACATGGGAGAAGTTCCAGCGAGGTAAAATAGCTCCGTAAGCTGATGGGATACAGCTCCTGAAGCAAGCTATCGCAGTTACTGCTCCGGGTTAGCATTTCTTGCCATTTTCTTCCTAGCTTACATCAACATATGAGACAATCACCTCTGCATTTTGCTGTCTAAAGATACCTAAAGAGGGTAAGCTGGCATTTGGAATCAGGCGTGCTGATACAATTTGTGCAAGTGCATTTTTTACCATCCTGTCTGTTGCTCTTGCATTAGAGTCATTTTAACCAGCATATGCTTTTTTCTTTTGCTTTATATTTGCCTCATTTTCAGGCGTTTTGTGAAACTGGGACAAGTACTTTCTGATGAACCGACTATGGATTTGAGGAGCTCGCTGGGAAGGCTATTTACTGGGTGGGTATGAACTGGGCTTAAATCTAAAGGAACTGTTAATGCCTTGTCTGGCACAGGGCTATCACACGTGTCACAGCTTTGATTATTGCTGCCTGCCATGCTGGGAGGTCAATGTGAGATGAAAGAAGATTGGGAAACAGTCAGATGTGAGCAATCAAGGTGATATGCCCCTGGAAGGGGCTGGGAGGGAGAGAGGGGAAGGCTTTGGTGAGCCTGCAGGTTTTCTTCTCAGCTTTGGACTCGCAGCACACATGTTGTAATTACATGTAGATGCTGGCATGCTGGGGAGAAAGCTGTTTAAGGAAATTTTTACGAAGTTTTGTCCCCTCTTATGATTATTATGTTAGTAGGTGCCAGGCATTGGGGAACCTGCTGGGCCCTGAGGAAGGAAGAAGCAGGAGCTGTGGATTAGGGGTTGTCAGTGATTTGTTGCCTCTTAAAAAATGCTAACCCTCCAGTCTGCAAGGAAGTGGAGAACTGCATCATGCTTGGACACAGGCTCTGCCCGTCTGTCTGCTCCATCTCTTTAACATACATGCAGGGACAGCTTATACTTTTGATGTACTTTCTCCCCTGTTTGTTGGGAACTCTGCTAAATTGTAATTGTCACTGTTATTTTCCCTGTCTGCAGCTCCCAGCTCTTTTAATCCAAGTTCTTTTCATACACAGCACAGCAGAGAGGCTGGTGGGCAGGATTTGGCTTAGGGGGTGATGGTTTAGCTTCAGCGGGGATGGGGACAAGCAGTTAGGGCAGCAAGTGGCACCTTTGCTCCTGTGCTACATGCTCATGCCTGGTCAGTTGCCCCAGCTGGTGATTCTTCTGTGTCCACAGAGTGGCTAACACGCTCTCCTGGATCCACCCTTGCCATACCCCCTAAAAAATGCCATAATCTGTATTGGTCAGAGCAGGAAACTGAGGCACAGGGAGTGAAAGTGGTCCAAAGTCAAGGTTTACAGCTGGAAAAAGTATTCAGGAGTTTTTAGCATTTGGTGCTTCGTCCAACATGACATGAGATTCGGGTTATCCCATCCCTGCATCTGAATGACAGGAGCATCCTTCCCTCACTGCATCAAGGGTGTCTCAGCCCAGCATGCAGGTGTGTGCCTGGTGGCTTCTGTGTCACCCACTCGTGCCCCTGCTCCTCGCCCTAGCATCTCAGGAGCTCTCCCTAGAGCAGGTCTGTATGGGGAAGACAGCTCTGCTAAGGCCCAAGTCCTCTTTCAGATACATATGTAGAGCGTCAGGCTTAATCTCCCTGTCTGTGTTGAGCTACCAGATTAGGAAGCCCTCCTCCCTTTCCTGTGGGATCACCGTGTTGGCAGGTTGATGGTGAAGCTCTGAGTGTCAGTATATGTTCCCTCCAGAAAAGGTCAATGCCCAGCACTTCGGGGCTATGGCACCATGACCTTTTCAAAGCATGGACAGATGGAAGTGACTCTGTGGAGAAAGGCCAGGGCAGGAGGGCAGCTGGCAGCCTTTCTAGGAGTCTGTTTTCATGGCAGAACATACAAGTCTCCCAAACACAGACATTTATGGCCAGCTCCTCAGCTGCTCTGAATTGGTTTACAGCCAGTGACTTCAGTGGTGCTGTAGTGCTTGAACCAGCATTCAGTGAACCCTCTCCTCCTATTTGCATGATGCTTCTCTAGTTCCTCCGCACACTGTGAGACCACTCGACTCATTTTCTCATCTTGCTCCAAGGGTCTGGCTTTCCTCTCTCTGGTGCTTAGAGAGTTATTTACATTCAGGCAGGAAGGGTAAGAAATGGAGCCATGTCTGACTTCTCCACCTGGGCCATCCAGTCTTATTATCCCTCCTGCACAGAAGCCAACCCGGGCACAAGGCTGTGAAGCAGAGGGGACAGGCTTTAGCTGCCTGCCTGCTGCTAAGTGCCTTCATGGGACCGCTGATGGGGAGCATGAAAAGAGATCAGGACTGAACTTGCAGGTGGTGCGCAGTGCTGCCCCGCACAAAAAGATGTTTTGCTGACGTATTTCCATGAAATACAGACAAAAGCTAAATTATATTTGCATTTCAGAGCCTGTATACATATCACTCTGTATCAGGATAAGAATTACCTTCCGCTTGTATCAGCATTGAAAAAACATGTTGTAGGTGTGCAACTCAGAAAATAGAGGAAAATAATTTAGTCCAGGGTCCTAGCAGCCACATTTTCCATGTGATTTTGGAGGTCTTGGTTTCAGGATGAGACAGAAAAGTCTTCACTAACTGTCTGAACTCTGTGAAACACCTATCTCGCCACCCTGCAGATTTAGAGCAAGGCGCATGCTCAGATGCACAGCAGAACTGGGGCCCAGATCTGGAGCTATTTCAGAGATGAGGAGAATAGATAAAGCAGAGCCCATGCCCTCTAGAGAGCACAATTGGGTAAAATTACCTTACTGGCCAAATGAGATGAAGCATGGAGTAGGTTTAATTTGTGTGGTACGTTCTTGTTAATAACAATATCTAATTAAGGCATCTGGCGACAACTTAATGGGCAGAATAGGAAAAAATCAAGAAGGCTTTATTGAATTTTTCTTTTGACTCCAGCTCTCTGGATTTGAATGAGTCCATCATCAGAGACAGAGCCTTGTTTGTGTGAATCTGTTCAGCCCAGCAGTGTAAGTAAGTTGCAGCTTTATTGTGTAGGACCTATCCCTTAAAATTAAACTCGTCATTCTTATGAAGATGATTGCTTGAAGGGGAGATTAACCTTTACGATGTGATGATGGAAGTCGTTGTTGTTCATTTCAAGAGCCAGTGAAGACTGTTGGGACCTGGAAGTGATGGAAACTGGACTAGGATTTGGTGACACAGATGAGAGGTGGAAATGGAGTTTGTCTTTGTTGGGGCTCCTCTCATCCACATTTCCACATCTGGTTTCATTGTGGAGTTATTATTATTTATATTTTTAAAAACAGGAAAAGATTCGGAAGAGCCTGAAGTCTTACTCATATGTGTGTGCTGCATCTCATGCGACAAGATCCCTATCCCTGCCTAGGAACTTTATGTGATCCTAACTAAAAGATGGGTGATTTATCAATAGCAGAGTGGTTAGTTTTGTTTGTTATGTGCTGCACATGCCCATTCCTCCTCCTGCTGCTACTGGCTTGCAGAGGAGGCTACCATGCTGTCCGCAGCCTCTTGCAGAGGAAAAGCCCTTTGGCTTTTTCTTCCTGTTATCTTTTAATATGGAAGACATCTAGGCTGTGCATACCCATATTGCAAGCCCTGGCCCCTCAGATTGTGTCTACACTGCAGCCCAAAAGTGTAACACCGGCTTGTGCAGACAGACCAGAGTTAGCTGTAAACTCGGGGGGGAAGCAACGTTTCTAGGCTAGTTCAACCACAGCAAATCTTAACTCTCACAAAAGGTTGTACAAGTCCTGCAAGGACACGAGTGTAGCCCTGACTAAACCGTTCTGTGTAAAATGACACTAAGTTGTTTTCAAGCTCTTCTGTATGTGATTGATCTCCTGTAACAGGACACGTGCAATTAACCAGCAGCTCTGCTATTAATAACTATCCCTGAGTATGTGGATAAAATGAATTGGGGTCTCTGTGGATTATTGCCTTTCTTCATCTGACACTTCTTTAGATGAATGACATGGAACAAAAAGGGAATCTTAAGAGTATATAATTGAGTGTGTATTAGGGTTTATGAACAGATTCCTACAATAACTGTCATGTTCCACCTGACGGAGTAGCTGTTATGTGAACATGCCAAAGTACCACTTTCCTTGCTGTGATCTTTGTTCTTACTTGCTTTCTCTGCATTAGCTTAAAATTTCCTTTAGCTGATGCCACTGAATGCAGCCTGAGTAATGACTTGAGTGCAAAATAAGGACGGGAATAAAGAATGAGGTGAACACTTACTGTCAGAGGCCTCAAATTGGGCACCAAAGTGAAAGGAGGCCCACTGTTTCAGAGGCGGAGAGCTTCTGCTGCTCCCACCAGTGACAGCTTCTCTGGAAATCAGGACACATCGATTTATATCCTGTTGGAAAGAAAAGATCCAGGCACCACCGTGCTAGGCACTGTCAAACCTCTGCTCCAAAGGGGACAGGTACTTCAGGCAGATGAAGCACCAGAAAGAAAATGAAGGCGTGGAGGGGTGAAGTGACTTGCTTTCTGTGACACAGCAGGTTGGTGGCAGAGCCGGGAAAGGGGGCTCTCTGTGCTGGACTGCTGTGTTGGGTATCCTTAGCTGGAGAGTCCCGGCAGGGTCATGCTGTTGTGTGAATGACAGTGTGAGGAAATGTGATTTCTCAGAAATGAAAACTTACCTACGGTCCTAAACACAGTTTTGTGGTGGATGCAGCAAGATAGAAAATGAACCTTTATGTGCCAGTTATTGGCCTTTGCTGAGGGTATGTTGGGAGACCTGTGACATCAGGACAGCACTGTGGTCCTGCTGCCTGTGATACCAAATGACAGCAAAAACCGTGGGGTCTCTGAGACCCTCCTGTGCCAGTGGGAGAAGGGGAAGGTTTGCTTTCACACTCTTCAAGGCCACGTTGTGTGTCACTGGCTGCTCTGACCTTCTCCGACAGATATTTGCTGCTCTGAGCTACATGTCAACAAAATATCTTGGCTTTGATGGGTTGAAATCCTATTGGGATTTGGTGGCGTTGAGGTGCTCTCATTAAAGAAAAGGTGCATCTTACAGGTGATCAGGTTTCCCTGCAGCCTGAGACCAGGGCCAGTTAACACAGGCACCAGTCCTTCCTCCCACCCAGCAGTGGCTGGTGCAAGGCTGACCGGGGGCACAGTGGAGGTACAGGCAGACTGCTTACACCCGCCCACGGACATGCACCCTGAGATGGTTTACAAAAGGACGCTCTGCCTTTGCAGCAGCAGCCAGCCCTCGTGTCCTTTCACATCCAACAGCACAGAGAAAGTTCCCTTTGCGTCCCAGCTCTCCCTCCTCATCACCAGCCCAGCCCTTTTTCCATTGCTGCCCTGGATCTTTCCATCCTATTTTCTTTCTCTAGCGTCCCTTTCTTTTTCCCCCTCCATCTTTCAGTTTGACTTGTCACACACACACACACATGGAGTCACACACTCAATCATCCCAGAGCCACAGACCCGCCAGCCAGTCTTGAATGCAGTGGGGCTGAGGGGTGCCCTGTCACCTTCTGCCCCTCCATGTCCCGCTTGCCCTGTTCCCCACTGATCTATTGCAAAGGACAGGTATCCTTAGCCAGAAAGATGGATGCCACAATTACAGTCCCCTTTTCAGCAGCTCTTTCCCCTTGCTTCTTCCTGATGGAAATCGTGGGCAAGAAAAATCTATTATTACTCTCCAAATCATATCAAATATTTATCAGGGTAATTCTCTAGTTATCACCACCGATTGCAAGCCTTAGTCACGTAGTAAATCTTGTTAGTGTCATCTCTGGGAACGTGTCTCGTCTGTCTCCTCAGCCGAGTGCTGTATAAACCAGGTTGCCCCAGGGGAACTTGGCTTATGGGAAAGGCAGTGGAGAAGGAGGAGGCGGAGGCGATCAAAGATGGGCAAGACTTACCAAATCCCCTTTCTCCCAGGACACAACAAGGGGTCCATTCAGGATGGGGCTAAGGGGGAGAGCAGGCAGGTTGCATGTGGGAAGGGGAGGTCTGCTGGGGCACACCAGCTGATGCCTCCCTGATGTGCCCAGTGCTGTACAGATAAACTCATTCCTAATCAGAAACTGTCTGAAATAGTCCAGGCTCGAAAAGAGAGGCGTATTAACTTCACCAGGGCAGAGATGAAGTGAGTTACTCAGGGCTGTATGGGAAGTCAGTGGCAGAGGCCAGAAAAGAGATCAAGGTCTCCGACTCTACTGCTAGTGGCTCAATTACATGATTATTCCTTTTGGAGCACTGTGGCTGGTTTGAAACAGCACTGTCCTGGGGGTCCCGTAAGTCAGGGCAACCTTGACATCTCTGCTAGCCGTGCCAAAGACTCTCCCCTTCCACCCACTGTGTAAAGGACTAGCAAACACAGCCGCTCTAGCTGGGCTTTTTTTGTTGTTGTTGTTGGCACCAAAATGTTTCCAGATTGTACCTATTTTTAAACTCTTCATTGGGTCAGATCTGGACAGCTTGGAGACTTCAGCTCTTCCCTCTTTCTACCCCTGTGCACATAACTTATTGCTGCAAAGGGAAGAAATGAGCAGCAAATTTCCTCTGCCAGAACCAATCAATCTGGCACCTGTCATCAGCATCACAGCAGCTATAAAATATTTAATTTCTTAATGATGAATTGGCAGATTGTTTTAAAAAAGACAACAAGGAAACAAAGAAAAGGAAACAGACACTCACAATCTGCAGTCACACTCTTTGCCAGGCTGAGCCTTTGGAGCTGATGGCAGGAATGTGTTTTTCCATCCAAGTTACCTGACAGTGCTGTCTGTTAATAAAGCTCTGCTGGTTGTTTTGGGAATGTTCCTACTCAGACAGTCATTGGACCCTTGACTTGCCATCCCAGGGTCCCACCACTGATTCCTGATGAGACTCAGCCTTCAGAGGAGGATTTTTTTTTTAGAAAGCAGGAAAACAGCTTCTCAATGGCACAGATCTTCCCTCCCTCAAGTGCTGATACATTGGTATAAATAAGGAAAAAGAATGACCAGGCTAGGTCAGAGCACAAGTGCATCCAGCCAAGTATTCTGTCTCCGGAACTAACCAACAGTGTGTGCTTTGGGAAATGTATAGGAATAGGTCAATCATAGAGTGCTATTTCTCTAGCAGCCTCCAGCAGTCTGCAGCCCAGGGAGATCTTTGTGATTTCTAGCTCTGACTGGAATTTTCTTCCATGAGCTTGCCTAGTCATTTTTTAAAGTTATGCAAACTTTGAGCAGCCACAAAATCTTCACTGAAATAGTCCCATAGTTCTCCTGTGTGAAGCTGTATATCTTATTTTGTTTTCAGCATATCACCTACTAATTTAACTCAATGTTCCCAGTTCTTGCATTAAAAAGACAGTGAAAAATCATTCTCTCTTCACCTCCCATCCCTTGGACATGTTTGGCTCACAAAACAGGGAGCGGCATAGAGATGCCTGGGCTAATGGAGACCAGAATTGGTGAGTCTGCAGTGGACAGTCTGATTTCCCAGGGCATGTCAGCTTGCGCGTGCCCACGGATACCTTCTGCCTCTGGTACCTACAGTTGTGAGCTTGGAGGGGAGCCAGAGTCCTTACCTGTATTACAGATGCATGAGGGGATGCTGGTGGCAGTCACCGATTCAGCTGATGCAGCTGCTGTGGAAAGGGGATGGCACAGAAAGCAAGACCCTCTGCTGAAGTTATATGAATTACTTACAGAACGTAAAAAACACATCCCTGTCCCATGTCAATTTATATCCATTCCTCTTGCACCTCAGTAAATCCTGTAAATACACAGGCAAGCAAACTGCCTGACCAAAGAGCTCCTTTTACTGTAGCCTGTTCTGGTGGGCTTTATTGGCAAATGCAGTGATATTTGGATTTATTTTTTTTTTTATTAACTTCTAAGTCCTGTTCTTGGGACCTTTTAATTACAAGAGTCATAAGGTTTCACTAAAGCAAACACAAACTTTTAACCATCATAGGGAAACCTGAAAACTGGAATTCTAAAGGCTTGCAAAACCCTCCTAAACCCCAGGGAAACGAAGAGGAAGTGAGCATTTTTCACTCACCACCATTTATTATTTTTAAGTCGGTCTCATGATTTGAAGCGGTGACGCTCCTCAGTGGCGTGACCAAACCTACACTATTCATCTGGGCTGGGGGAGCGCGCTGGGAAATTTGGCAGACACAAGTGGGTGGCTGGCAGCTCGCATGCGGTGCCTTCGTGCCTCCTCCTCTGCCTCTCCTGGCAGAGTGTGGGGAGTGAGGGCTCCAGCAGACGTCCGTGGTGGGATCGGCCAGTTGTGGTGGGATGGCAGTGTCCAGCAGACAGCAAAGGTCATGCAGCATCTTAGCTCAATTTACCAGGAGATATCTGGCAGAGCCCTCAAGCTCTGTCTGCCCTGGTGATTTGTTTTAGCCCTCCTGCAGACATCCTGTGTAAATACGTGAAACAAAAGCTCCCACTTGTACAGAAAGGGCTTAACCTGTTTTCAAGAGGGGTCAGTACAATTAGGAGCAGTGCCCATCACCACCGGGAGCTGGTACGTGATGGCGAACTGGCCACTTCAGACCTCCAGCTTTCCCTGCTGGCGTGGGTCTGCTCTAGGGCAAAACAGGGTTTCCCGCAGCTCCTGTGCAAAGCCTCCAGACCACAGAACGCTGTTTCCATACGCACCAAAGCACGTTGCACTGCTAAGGGCTGGTTGCTTTGGCACAGGGATAAGGTGAAATCAAAGGACAGTACTTTCATGTCAGACAACTCATTTCCCTGTTAACTCTGGATCTCTGTCTTCTGTAGGTGGTGTTTAAAGAGAAGTTTGCTCCATTGATCCTGTCTGATACCTCCTTGGAAGTTCTGCATGGAAAACATCCTGCTTATCTCTAATCAAAGCTGTTTTTTCTCTGCCTCTGGGCCAAAACACTGCAACAGGCTTGGCCCTTGCGGGAGCAGTGGATGCTGAGCAGACACGGGGCTGCCTTTCCAGGCATGGGGAGAACCTGAAAACCAGCCTCTTCCCACTGTGCCACCGGCTGCAAGTTATTTGGGTATGCAAGGGGTAATTAGAAAGCAGCAATCCAGCAACTCCTAGCTAGGTGGCTGCTGATTGCAGCACAGTAAGTCTGAAGAGGCATCTCTTTCCCATCTATTAAAATAGACACCACCGCCGGCAAGAAAATTGGGAAGTGTGACTCAAAGTGGGGGAAGGAAGAGGGATAGGGCTGATCGGTAGCTAGACACCCACATCAGGAGAGCATCTGAGCAGAACCGCTTGCATCCTACTGTTGTCAACGTGATTTCAAATTAAACATGTGCTTAAATAGAAAAGGGACTGAGAGAATAGTTGGCTGTAGGAAGTTTTTGGCTCACAGTGATAGAAGGCACATGTTAAGGGTGTCCGTGGGATGGACAGTGTCAGAGTCCTCTCTTACCACAGTGCTTTTCTACAAAGATATAACAAAGAGCTTGAAGTTAAATAGATCCTGCTTTTCTTTCTCTCTTGTTACCCAGAATCATCCCTGGACGCTGGTCTGAGGGCGTCCCTCTGCCCTTGACTCCTTGCCAGGCACACCTGGCTGGAAACCTTCCTCCAGATGGAGTGGGCTAGGAAAGGTAAGGAAATGCAAAGAGGGAAGAAATGAAAATGTATGAACGCCTCTAATTTTGCTTATGTTTTTGCTGTCATTTAGACTGCTGTAAAATGAATGTAAAATATTGTGATTCCACTCTAATAACTTTTTTCATCCATTTACGCTGGCATAAATTTCCTCTGAGTAGAAATTTTTGTCAGAATCTGGTTGGGGCAGATCCTTTATTTTATTATTTGATTGCAAAGAATGTACTTTCTCCCAAATGTATATTTTTTTTCATTAAAATATAATAACTGAACATGGCCAGCCAAAGCCATATATTGCAGTGAAGGTATTCCAGCTAGAGAGCTGTAGTGTGAGAGGGAACCAGGAATATATTGGGCACTGAAGTGGGGGCATCGCCAAAGCTAATTCTAACGCTTTCAGCCTAAATTGTTCGGTTCCTTGTTAGTTGGATTAAAAAATCAAAATTTCTGAGAAAAAAGCTTTGACAGAGGAAGGTTTCTGGCTGAGTTTCTCCACGGGAACACCGTCCCCTGACATCCCACCTCACCCCTCCTCTTTTCCGCCGGGTGTTGTGGTGGGGCGGCAAGTCACCCCTTTACTCTCTCCTTTCAGAGAACGCTGTGGCAGGGACCCCGCCCAAAAAAGCAGCTTCTCAGGAAGACAAAACCCCCAGTCACCCGCCTCTGTGGGACATTTTCATCAGCTGCTGGCATTTCATCCCCCAGCCTGGGGAGTGTGCGGGGGGCCCATGGCAGTAGGTGCTGCTGGCTCGGGGATGAGGATGGCCGGCAGCCAGGGCAGGGCTGGGATTCAAACCACAGCGGTGGCCCCGGCTTGTCCCCCCGTAGCCATGCCTCCCCGGGCTCTGTGGTGCCTGATGAGGGCAGGGAAATGGGGACGGGCCTGTGTGGTACAGGGCTAAGAATGGCTGCCATGCTTGTGGGGCCTGCTCAGTGCCTCACAGCTGTGACAGGCCGGGAGGGGGGGGGGCTGTCACTTTGGGGACACAAAGGCCACCGTGACTAAGGCCAGCTGGATGTGAGCTGGCTGGCAAGGAAGGACAAGGCTCCCTTCTAGCCCTGAAGCGTTAAAGCTGCTGCAGGCTGGCCTGGTGCGGGGGGACTCAAATGCAAAACCCTCCCTTGGGAGCGGCCCCAGGGGCCACTTGCTGCAGGGAGGGTGAAGGCAGGGACATGGTGGCACAGGGGAGGCCTCCGCGGTGTGGGGGGACAGGGCCGGCCCATGTTCGGGCAGGGGTCCCCTTCCACATGGCTGCCCGGGCTGGAAGGGTGGGAGGAAAAAGCAGGGGCCTGGCGGAGGAGCCCCAGCTCCGCTGTCACACTGCGAGCAGCCCCTGTGCTCCTGCCTGCCCTCACTGGACACTAGGCCTTATTCTTCCTCCTTTTCACCCCAAAAAAGTTAGTTCATGCCATGACAATTTTATCAGTTGGTTTCAGAACCCAGAGCCCTGGTGCGGCTAGCCGGCGGCGTGCCCTGCATTGTGCGCCCCAGCTGCTGTCAGACTGCTCCGCTTTCCTCCCCTCTGGTGCTTTTTAAAATTTTTTTACTTTATTATTTGTTTTATTTCCTTGGTGAGCGCAAGAGCCAGAAACAAGGGCTGTGAAGCCAGGAGCGCCCCATGCTGCCACCGTGCCTGTCCCCGCAGCGGTGCTGCTCACAGCATCTGATTTTCGGCCCCGAGCGTGCAGGGCTGGACCCAGACCCGGCTGCAGCCTCCTTTGCGAGGCAGAAGCAGAACAAGCCCTGGCAGGCTTTTCCTCTCATTGCTCTCCGGCCATTTCCTCCTGGTCTGTCCTCCCAGGGGCTTAGTGCTGGCTGGGACAGTCTCTGCCCCAGGACGTGGTGCGAGCAGGCAGTCAGGGAGAGCTGTGAGGGCTTTGGGCTCCAGCTCCAGAACAGTGGGGCACTGGAGGGGAAATGGGGGCCTCCTGACGTGCACATCTTCCCCTCTGCTTGTGTCAGGCTGGACCACAAGATGTGGGAAACTGTGTGCATACCCCAGGGCTGTGAGAGCCATTGTCTCTCCCTGAGCTTGACAGCACATGTAGATCCATCCTCTTCTATCTGCCCTGCAGGGCTTCTGCCCCGAATGGTTAGGATTTTCTTGCATTAGCTCATTTATCCTTTGCAATCACTCATTTTTCCCTTGCAATCGCTCATTTTTCCCATGCAATAGCTCTTTTTTTTCCTTGCAGAATAGGCTAGGGCTTGGTTAGGCTCCAGGGCTTGCTTGCATATCTTGCTGGTTATCTGAGGCTCCGGGGGAAGGAAGGCCGGAGCTGCAGAGGGCAGGATGAATTGCCAAAGCTTTGGGCTGGAAAGCTGGCATTAGAGCAATGGGAGAAAACATGAGGACTGAAGGAGGGTTTCATTTGGAGTCGTGCCTTGGAGGGGACTAGGGGAACAGGAAGGGGCAACAGGCCGTGGTGCAAGGACAGTGATAGCCCTGTGGAGGGGCAGGACCCCTGCTGACCGCAGAGGAGATGCTCCCAAGAGACATGGCTGCAGCATCCCAAGGTGCCTTTTCCCACCAGGGAGCCAGAGAGCAGCAAGCAAAGGGAAAGCAGTGACACCAGCGGCCCCGAATGCCGCCAGCCACGCGCCTTGCCCTTGTCACGCTGTGCATGGTGCAGGGCTCCTCTGTCCATGGCTCTGCTGCTGGTCATCACTTTCCCAGGTCCCCCGTGGTGGCAGGAGACCATGTTGTGCTTGCCAGTCGCTGCTGCCATCACTGATCGGGGCACTTTGCAGCTGTCACTGTAGGTGCTGTCACAGTATCGTGACGTTGTTTGCCAGTGTTGTTAATGAGTGCTCTCTCCTATGGATTCGCTTAACAATGTGGCACAGTGCCTGCTGACAGGAGCTGAGGACCTGTCATGGCTGGAGCAGGGTTTACTAACCAGCAAGAAGGGCCTGTTGGGAAATGTCCAGGATGGGGAATTTTGCAGGCGAAATAGAGGGCAAAATCCACATTTTCCACTGCATGGCTCCTTTCCTGGGGGATCCTTTGCTATTCCCTTCTGAGATCTCTGTAGCCTGCAACAGCCCTGTGGGATGTAGGGCTGATTTCAGTCCTGCACTTCACGGCGTCACAATTGCTGAAACATTTGGTCGCCCAGAGAGCATCACGGCATGGGGCTCCCTTGCCTCTGCTTCTTGGTGTGCCTGTGCACGTAGCGGTGGTGGCCACAGGACTTTCGGCTCCTGGCTGGTCAGTGCCAGGAGATGGGCCATGCCGCCTCCAGGGACCCCCAGGGACACTGAGGTTTTGCTTGCCCGTTCCTTTGCCTCCTCGGCCCCTGCAAGTTTTGTCAGCCAGGAGCGTCTCTGCAGTGCGTACCTAAAGCACATGATGGCACTGCAGGAGCACAAAACCGCCTCAGCCTCCTCTGCAACTCAACTGGATTTTTAACCCCTCCGTGGAGGGGAAGCTGCTGCAGATGTGGTGGCTTTCCAGGGACAAGGTGTGGAAGGAGGTTTGGGGGACGGCGATGCCCAGTGCTCCACTGTCCCCAACTATGGCAAAGCCTTGAGTCCCAGCTGCTGGCTGCTGCTGCAAGATTGCCCCATCTCCTGAGGACCAGAGGAGACACAAATACATATAGTGCTGCAATGTGGGCCTCAGCATGTGCTCGTGAGCTGGCATCTTCCAAAATGCGCAGTGGATGCTTTGTGCAGTGGTTCCTCACAGCTGTACTTGGGGGGGTCCGTGGTCCTGGCATGCCTGAGACCATTCCCCCTCTCTGCATAGGCCCAAACAACCCTTCCCAAAGAGACTGGCTGTGCTTAGCCGGGCAGCAAGACAGGTAGGTCTAGGGCTAATTTGGGCAGTAGCACCTGTAGACCAGTGTGCACCAAATGCATCCGCCTGGGTGCACTGAGAAAAGCTGCCCCTTGCTCAGACCCTGTTGCTGCCACGTTGTCTGGCTTCAACTCCTGAGCTCACACAGGCAGAGATGGTCTTCAGATACACACTGGTCGGAATCAAGCCCCAGTTCAGGTCTTGCATGATAATATCCTGCTGGCTGGCAGATGGGTTTTGGAAGAGAGCGAGCAAATTTGTTAGTTAGCTGGTTCCTGAAGTTACTGGTTCTCTAGCCAAAAACCAGGGAGAGCTGTAGAGACGAATAGAAAGGCTGCAACAGCATTTCCATACAGCACATGCTTTTTCCTGAAATAATCCCTGCAGGAGAGAAACTCTGTAAAAATATCTGGATGTGACAATCCTGATATTTATCTGTTCTTATCTACAAAGAATTGAAGGGGTGTAAACCCAGCAAGTTCTGCCCAGATTATCGCCAGATCCTGTAGGTATCAAAAATAGTGTGATCCCCTTCATAGAGATTGTCTTGATTTATCTGGTGGACACAAGGTGTATAGCTCTGCTTTTCCACCCCCTCTTTTCCCCGTAGGAAAAAGTTCTCTCTAGGACTTTTCCATAAGCAACAAGACATATATCCAGGAGACAAAGCACAGAATGAGGAGAGGAGGGAAAATAAACCTCTTCCAAGGGAGAAGATGGACAGAGCGGGTCTGGTTCCTGCAGCTCTCATCCATCTCTCTGGATGGAGCACTCTTTGCTTGATATCTCCCTGCTGTAAATGCAGCTGATTGATTTTCTTTCTCTTTCTTCTTTTGCACTTGTTTATTTTAATAAAGATAGATTTTTACTTTTTTTTTTTGGAAACCTAAAGCAAAATGTTCCAGTGTCTACACCCACCCTCCTGGCATGAAGTGCTGATGGTTATTTCAGTGGTTATAATTTGATTTCTGCCTCTCCTGCTGGGCTGATGTGAGAGAAACAATATTTAGAGAAGTTGATTTTTAATTTTTATTTTTTTTTTCTGGAGCAGGGAAGGCAGAGGCTGAGAATGGTGTGGGAAGAGGGAAAGAGAATCAGCAAGAAGGCACTCTCATTTTCTAGGCCATTTTTTTTCAACTTTGCAGTCTCCGATGGACAAAAATCACAGTATAGCTCAACTAATCAATTGCTCTCTGAAGAATGGAGAGTGCCTCATCTCTTTAGGTAATTTTGTGTTATTCTTGAGCTGCTGCAGTGACTCATCCTAGCTGCTCTATGCCAATGATTTTAGGTTTGTAGCCTGAACTGTGAAAATCTCCATTTTGCAAGGGGGGAAACTGAGGCATGGAGCAGTAAATTGGTTCCTTCCCCTTCAGATCGCCTGTGCAGCCAAGAACAGCGTATGACCCAGGCACTTAGGGCTGATTTCCAAAACCAGGATATAGTCAGCACACACAACCCAGATCACATCTCCAGCAGCACTCAGCTCCCAATTAAACTTAGACAAAATGAAGTTTTCACTGGTGCTTAGCAGCCAGCCCTTCTTCAGTGATAATACTGAGCAGCAGATTTTCAAAGAATTCAGCTACTCCTCAGCTCTTGCGGTTTCTTAGGGAAAAGCTCCTGCATTTTGCTAAGAGGAATGGGGTTTTCTTTGCCAAAAATCTGACCCTTCATTTCTAGGCACAGAATTAAAAACTTGTTCATCACTTTTTCTAGTTTTTAAAGGAGCAGCATCCCTCTTTTCCCTTTTTTCTTTGATTTTTCTGGCTTCTAGGAACAGGGCTGGTGATTGCTTCTGTGCATATCTGAAGATAATAGCTTTGCTAAAGAATTTTTCCTCTTTTAAAATATATATCAAGATTGCCTGCTGTATAGTTTACATTTCCTGCTGTGGAGACAAATACTTTAATTAAAATGGAAGGGAGGAAAGAAAAAAAAAATCACACAGAATAAGAAAAAGCCTCTGTGGAAAGAATCCTAAAATACTTGAGAGAAGCAGAAATGGGCAAATGAAGCCCTTCAGCAGCCAGGATGCATTTTGCATGAATGAGTGCATATATGCATGCAGGCTTTTGGGACTATTTTGCTCAATTTAAGGAGGGAGGTGCTGGTGAAAGCCCCGGCTACGTGAAGAAACCCAGTTACATTTCTGTCAAGCAATAAGAGATCTTTTCTCAAATGGCTTGTCCTCCACCTCCTGCTCCAGTCTGTGTGCAGGACAGACAGAATGGCCTGGTTTCAGATGATCGCGTCTTGAGAATAAGAAGGAAACAGGATCTTCTACCTACCTTGGCCCTGCCTCTTTCCTTCACTTAAGAGCAAAATGTTAAATTAATCCCCTGTGGTTGCTGTATTTGATTATGGGAGTCCTTGTACCTGCTCTCCCTCCCTTGGCTTTAGCTTGCCCCTGGGGAAAGCACAGCAGCAGAAAACAGCAAGAAACTCCTACATATGCCAGGCTAGTATTAACTCCAGGGACAGATGAAATGGATGGAAAGTTGGAAGTACAAAATTGCTGCTCAGACCTGAAGATTTTCTCCCTAAATCTAGTTAGAGACTGAAAGCATTGCATCTAGTTTTGACTGCAAAGTTTGATAGAGCAGGAGAAAGGGAGAACCCATTTATAAGCAAAAGCACAATGTGAAGTCTGCAAGGCTTTCCTGCAGGAAAAGTGGTAAGACAACTCTTCCTTGTATTTTTAAGCAAAGGAAACAGCCTCTGAAGGGCACCCACTCCCATGCCACAGAAGGCCTGAAGCCAGAAGAGGTGAGCTACCACCTTCCACACCCCTGTCTTAAGATCTTTCTGGGAAACACTCCCAGTACCTTTCCCCTAAAGTCTATCCATTCACCCAGAAAAACACCCTGCCTTCCCAAAGAACACCAGGCTTCCAGGGCTTCCCATTTAAGGATGCACTGCAGGTGCTGCCCACAGCTGGAACATCACTGGAGCTCCTTGGCATGGCCAGGGCAAGCAGCAGCTGCCAGCCCTGGGTTTCAGAGGGCGGTGGTGCTCCAGCTGGGTGGCAGTGAGCAGAAGGATCTGCTTGGATGGATTAATCAGCCTTGCAAAGGTCTTTTTCCAGGCCAGGGTATAGGGGGAAGAGGGTGGATTGAGAGCATCACAGAGCACTTCCCCCTGCTGAGCTGGGATTTGTGTCTAGCTCATTGAGGATAATTAGATGATCACCATCAGATGGGTAAGCTGAGCTCTCACTTTCTGCACCATCCCTCTAAGAGAGGAGCATATTATTCTTGTTTTTCACCAGCCTGAACCAGCAATCGTCTCTTTGAGCTGTGATGCTGTCCCTATATAATTAAGGCTGTCAGTCAAACTCAGACACCTAAACACTACAAACTCCATGGCTTACGAGGATTGATCACAGGACTTTATTGCTTGGCAGTCAAAGCAGCACTTTGCAGGCTCTCTTTTCCCTTGCTGGAGGAACAAATTGTGGGGCTGTGAGAAGGAAGCGTCCCTGGGAAAGCAGTTAGGTGCCTCCAGTGCTTACTGGATATGCTAGCTGTGACCATGGGTCCTGTGCAGGTGGCGGGATGAGCTGCACTGATCCTGGTTGCTGTTCCTGAGTCAGAGCCTGCCTCTGGGGCTCAGGGCATGTGTGGGACCTGCCTATGGTGGCAGGGATTTTGAGTGCTTATCTACTGGCTCCACTGACCAGCACCCAGCAAGACAGTGAGAGAAGAGCTTGACCCAACGCAGCCACTCTTCTCCATGCACGGGAGTCTTGTGGGTCAGCAGGGTGTGGGGGAGATCAACACTTTAGGGACAGAGGCATGGCATTTGGGAAGTCTAGGGACGGGCACCCAGCCTGTCTGTCTCTGCAAAAGTGCCAGGCGAAAGCTTATCAGCCCTGGTTTTGACTTGTGTCACCTCCACTGTTTTGCTGGATGTGCCTGGAGACAGCATGAATGCCAGATCTGTAGCAGGGAGACTCTTCCTTGCCTTCTTCCAGTGGAAAAAGCTGGTGATGTGGCTCTGTGTGGGTAAGAAAACCTCACTGCATGCTGAGCCCTGCTCTCTCCCAGCCAGCACTCACCGCTGCATCCACCTGCCTTAGGGCTTTGCTGGGCTGAGGCTCTACAGAAGGAGACAACCCTTCTGACCACTGATGTCTTCACTGGAGAAACCCCAAAAATGGGACATGACAGAAGAAGGGAGGGAGGAGGTGTGTTTCTATAAATCAGACAGGCGCAGCCCTAGGTGACTCCACAGACTGAGATCAGGGGCACTTACATGTGCTCCCCACACATGGGCATCAGCAACAGGAGCACAAGCCCTGGTCACGGTGTCCCCCTTTTAACCGCGTATGGCTCCAGCAGTTGTTTCTCAAACGCTGAGCCCCATCCTGCAAACGGCCCCACCGTATGCAGCTCTCCTGTGCACAGGCCTTGCTCTAACGTTTGTCACTAGCAAAGCTGGGCTTCTCCAGACAGGCTTTAGCTGTGCCTGTTTTGGGTATATTTTTAAAAAAATCAAGTCCTCTTGGATGTCTTTGGGGATGTGGAGAGTAGAAGAGCATCTAAAAGGTGACGTTTTTTCCCAAAGTGTAAAAATCTTTTTGGTTTTTTTGCACAGTTGTAAAATGAATTCTCACCCGTGCCCACGCAATGTGCTGCCTCTGCAGCAAGGGCAAAGGAGGGTTAATATTTCCTTTAAAACACCCGTGCAAGGCCTGCGGCCTGTGTGATAGGTGTGCGCAGGGCTGTGGGAGGGTAGAGCAGGGTTAATGTGCTGCTGTGATACACAAATTAAATTCCTCTGTGTGTGGGGGAGGTCTAGCAGTCACCCTCTGATAAATGCTGCTGCGATCTTTGCAGGATTAGGGTCCAGAGGCGGGTGTTTACCTGTGTTGTGTGTATGTGTGTAGCAGCCCAGAAGTAATTGGATGATGAAAGCCTCTGGGCAGTGTGTGCAGGAGGTCCAGGAGAGACCCACTGATACAGTGCCTGTACGAGCGTATGTAACTGCTTGTGATCTCCCTCCAAGAAGAGTAAAAGAACCCCAATTCTAATTTCATACTGTCATTTAAAGGCTAGTTGTTTGTCACAGAAAAAGTCATTGCTGCTTAAGGACCAAGATGCGACCAGTGTCATTTTATTTAGATGGGTGCAAATGATGGCAGACTTTTTCCTTTCTGCATCTGCAGTCCCAAATTCACCTGTGTGGAGCAAGGCACACGGGTGGCCTGAGCCTACACTCCGAATCAACACAGCACCTTGATCAAGGTGAAGAGCCACTCAGACAAGCTATCGTGCGTGTTACGGAACTGCTTTTGGCTAATCTTTTCTCTGGCATGAAACTCTTGATTTCAGCCTGGGAAGCAGCCCTGGTCAGGACCGGAGGATTTCTTCTGCACGTACATTCCTTCTTATTGCTGTGAGCCTTTGCTGTCCTCAGCAAAGGATTTTGTCCTCTGGGCATGTACCCAAGCACCATGGTGTAGGTTGCAGCTGCATCCTACTGCCTGTCTGTGGGATAACTGATCACTTCAGGCAACAGGGGCTGTTTGAAGGCCCTCATGGTCCCCTGTGACATCCTGAGGAGCAACCAGCTGACAGCTATGGAGAGAAAGGAGCAAGGGAGCCCATCCTGTTGATGTGGGACTCCCCAGCTCACCCCAGCAGTGGGCACGGCCAGGAAGGCTGTGGGTGCAGCGAAGGGGAGCCAGGCTTTGGGTCCAGGCGAGCCCCACAGGGAGCGTGCTGAGGGGCCGAGGGCTTGTCCAGCTCAGGAAGTGCCATAGTCAATCCCTTCCCCTCTCCGCACTGTCACCATGTGTCATTTTACAGATTGATGTGAGCAGTTGCTGGAGCGCTGTGAGTCTTAAGCTTGCAAGAAAGTGTCCTTAGCTGCTGGAAAAAAGGATGCTGCACTAACTAGGGTTCATCACCAGAAGGCCCCCTTTAATTTTGTCTAGCAAGGGGCTAACTCGACTACAGCCACTTGGAGGCTCCAAACTCTTAAACAGGGTCTGCTCGTCTGCAGGTCTAATGGCTGCAGGGGCTCGGGAGATGCTGTCAGGAGGAAGAGGTTCTGTGGGCTGCACAGTGGGGTGGTCCTAGCTGTAGTGCTGTGGCTGTGTGGCAGCTCTGCCTGTGTCAGCCTCTCCATTGCCTTCTGCAGATCTGTGCGTGCAGGGCCTGTACTTCTCTGTGATGAACTCACATGAAAGTCACGTTGAGTACATTACCTTTTCTTCTTCCCTTTTCCGACCTCAGTGCTACTGTGGTCTGGGTTAGAGGTGGGGGACAATTCACTACTGTGGAAAGAAAAGGCAACCACCCTCCCGCGATAAAACCCGGGTGAGAAACAGCTCCCTCAATAATGTGGATCCTTGGGGACTTGGAGGACTGTGTTCCACCTGTCAGTGACTTGAGGACAGGGCATACAGAAAAGGAGCAGGATGAAGCAGCATCAGTGAGCTTGGAGATGCATTAGCTAGACCACAAGAGAGATTCCCTGGTGCTGATGGTCACTTCCAGAGTGCCTTGTAGACATCCCACAGTGCTGTTCATTGCCTGTCTCTATCTGGAGCAACGAATGAGGCTTACCTACGGCCAATGATTTTCTAAAACTCAAGCTCTTGTTCAAGGTCCTGAACAGCTTGACCTAACTTTGGCATTAGATCTTCAGAGATCTGTTTCCACCTAAATTCCTTTTTGTAAAGGAGCCCGTTATATGCTCTTGGAGTGGGGCGTGCTGTTCATGGGACAGAAGTGGTCAGGAGCTGGGAGACAGGACAACATGGTCAGGAGCTCAAAACCCTGCATTTATAGACCTCTTTAAGAGACCTCTTAGGCCACAATCTGAGGGCCACTGTGTCTAGCAGGAAATTAACCTTGTTTCTTTCACAGGAGGCATCTTGGTACTTGCTGTAGACGGTTTGTGTGGAGAAAGCCTTTTCTTGGAAGGTTTGTTAGCTATGTCTCATTTGGGGAATATTGTTGAGAGATGAATCAGTGTCTCAGTGGCTGCTGATGGGTGGAGACTGGCAGCCTGGGGTTTATGTGCAGATATGCAGGAAGGGAAATAGACATAAGTTCAGCTAACTGTTGCACAATGGCATCTTGACATCATTACAAGTGAGTCAACAGGCCAGAAGAATGATGCAATACAGACGCATGTGTAAAATGTGCTCTGAAGGACAATCAGAGAGGAAAAGATGTGCTGTTGAACTGATCAGTGTGCAGTGAGGCTTTGTCATGGGTGTCGTGAGGCTTTGTCATGGGTGTCATGAGCTTTGTCATGAAGTGAATGTATAAATGAAATTGGAAACGTAACTGGAATTCTGCCCCTCTCTTCTCTTGTAGGTAAACAATGAAAGGATGAATAAGCATTCCCCAAAGAGGAATGACCAAAAAGGGAGAGGAACTGCGGGGCCAGAACTGGAGAGAAATGAGTTTTTGCTGTCACTGCTGCTCAGAAGGTAAATTAGAAACAGCAGTAAGGACTGTATTTAAAGATGTGGGTCATTTCAGGGAAGTACTTCAGGGTAGCTCAGTAGCTTTCCAAAGCTCTTCATTATGCAGCATGCTTCAGCAGCCCTAGTCCTTGTATCTGATACTGCTGTGACTGCTCCACTCATCCCTAAACTGCTGCCTCTCTGAATCTCTCTTGGTAGGTTTGAATCTCACTGGAAGCCTTTCCTGACCAGCAAATCCTTATACTTGCTCATGGACAGACCTTTTAGAGGAGAGCTTGAAGAAGTTCTGTGGTTCCATAAAGGGCCTTTCGGGCTGCAGAGCTCAGGTATTGCAATGCTCTGCCCTCAGCATTGTCATGTCTTGGATGGACACTGTGCAACTGGAGAGCCTCTCCCTTATGGAGCACCCTTGAGTGCTGCAGAGGAGATGGAAATACAGCTGGGCACCAGGGTGCATGAGGGGAAATCTGGACTGACTGGGTGGCATGATTTTGAGAAAAGGTCATAGTCCATTATGGTGGTCATGGAGGAGCTGGGCAGTGCTTTAACTCCAGGCTTTAGCTGTGCCAGGAGGGATGGAAAGGGGATGGCTGCCAGCAGTGCTCCTGTGGACAGAGCAGGAACCACTGTGGAAGTTACCAAATGCCAACAGAGAGAAGATGCTGAGTGGGTCAGTGCCTTTTGCCTTTCTCAGTGTGAGGTATGACAGACCAGCTTCAGTTGCTGGTAGCACTGGTTATAACGTGAATGCCTTTTGTGTGGAAAAATGCCTCAGTTTGTACAGGGTTGGGCAGATGGATGTGACAAGAGTGGTGTTTGAGCAGGTTCTCCCATGTAAAGTATCCTGGCACTTTATGAAAGGTTGAAACCTATCTCTTTAGAGCAGAAGAAAAAGGAGAGTTGGCCCATTGGCAGTAGTCGGGGCACGTATCTTCCCTGAAGATGACTCATCAACTTCTTGTCTTCCAGTTTTCTCTGGTTTTACCATATTGCAGCTTCTTCCACAGCAGGAGTTGCCTGGATCCTTTGGCCAGTATGAAGGCTGGGCTGGAGATGGGTGTTGGGGGAGCAGGCATGTGAGGGAAGTGATAGTTGGGTTGAGAGCCCTGGTTTCTGTAGCTACTGGGAGTTTTCTCTCTTAGTGCTCAACTTCACAGCCCTCTCTGCTTCACACTCCTGTCACTGTTCATCTCCTCTCTCAGTAGGTTTCTCTCTCTCTCCCTTTAAACATGCCCTTTCAAGCAGCTCTGGTACTGATGAACTTAAGCTGCTAGATCGCAGCTCCCTCCCTTTAACTTCTGTCATATCCTGATCTCTCTTCTCAGTATTGCCCCGTCCCATGTATTTTCTCTTGCTCTAACTCCATCCCAAGTGTGACAGTCCAGGGCTTGAAAAGTTGGGTGTCTCCCTCAGTTCTGCCTGCCCACATTCAGGGAGAGCAGAAAGTGAAGCAGACTGTGGCAGCTGTTGACAAACGCTTTCATTTGGGCCCTTCTTCTTTCATCTAATTCATTAGAGGAATTTTTCTGTGGCCTCTCATTCTTTCTCTCTACAATACACTGCATGCCTTAAGCAGAGGTTCACCCTTCTAGTTACTGGTCTGCTGGGCATCCACACTTTACTTTCTCTCCATTTCTTTAGTGTCTTGTGTCTTCTGGCTAACCAGAAATCCCTCACAATTTTACTGGTATGTTGATGGCACTGCATTGCCTTATGGTCACCAAAATAAAACCCATCTGTCTAGGATACAGCTGAGTCCTACTAATCAGGGCTTTGCTCCTCAGATGCCACCCTGGGTGTTACCTGGGAACATGAAAAAGGCCCTCAGGGGATGCTGATCTAACCTGGTGGAGGCACTTGTCAGAGAAGGACTTAATCTCTTGGTATCTATTCTTTTGCCAGCTTATGGTGCCAAAGGTGCATTGTGGTCAGCAATGGCTACTCCATCCATGGCCAACGCTTTGGGAAAATGATTGACTCTCACCACATTATCATAAGGTACTGAATCCTTACTAAAGCCTTAACAATTAAGCAGAGACTGAGGAGTGATAATGTGCAAGGGACTTTCTTGCCTGGCAAACATAACAACTAGGATCCATCACCTCAGGTAATCAAATAACTGTCTTGCAGTTCATGGCCAAGCACAGGCACTGCAGGAGCCAGAATTTGTACCACTTGTTCACAGATGTTGTACATGGGAGCTGGATAGCCATCTCCAGCATGGTGGAGTGGCAGGCAATCCCAGTCTTACAGGACTACCTGCATTTTTACTCTGCCTTGAGAAAGTAATTTACTATCTCTGTTGCCTCCATTCCCTATCTGAAAAATACTGGTTGTCTGCCACCTCTGTCTGCCTTTTTAAAACAAGGGAGAAACTACTGCTGTGTCTGTGTGAGCTGCCCCATACTGTGGAACCAGACTGCAGGGTTGGGCCATAATGTGTGTTGGTGCCCTCAAGTGAGTTCATGCAGCCAGTCATGTATCTGACAGCACACAGCTGCCTCCGTGGTTCGGAACAAGTGATACTGAAACTGGACAAATTCTGGCTTTGGTTCTCAGATTAAATGATGCTTCAGTAAAAAAGCACAAGAAAGATGTGGGCGAGAGAACCAGCATCCATCTCTTCTTCCCTGAATCAGCTCTGCCCAACCCTCTGGAAAACAATGACAATGATACATTAGTGGTGTTTGTCCCATTCAAGCACCTGGATTTTGTCTGGCTAAGGGAAATATTGCTGAAAACAAGGAATAAGGTGAGATGTCTTTCATGTGGGAAGGTTGAAACCAGGTTATTTGCAGTGACATATTCAATAGCTCTAATAATCACAGATCTTTCAGACATTTAATGAGCTGCATAATGCACCTGAGACCTTATTTTTCACTAATTAGAAAGACACCATTCTTAGCCACATTGAAGACAGGTGTATGGGAATGAGTGGAAAAGACCAGGAGATCCTTTGTTCCTCTGAACTCTCCTGAGTCCTTCGGAGCACCCAGCCAGAGCAGTAGACCATAGCTAACTCAGGGATCTTTATCATGGCACTGTCTGGTGTGCATGGACATGCCTCAAGTATCTCTCTGTCTTTCTCCTGCAGACGAAGGTGGGGTCTTGGTGCCAGCCCCCCTAGGAGTGGAAAGTGGAATAGGAACATCTCTCAGCTACGTATTTTCAATGCATGTGTCACCTATGAAGCGATGTACGAATTGCTGCAGCTGAATGTGTCAAGTAGGGTATGATACCGCATTGGAGAGCAGACAGATGAGCATCAGTGTTCGGTGTCTTCCCTTATACCTTACTGCTTCACTGCCATGCAAGGGGAAGGAAACCCTTTCATTAGATTAGCTAGTCCCTTCCCCTAATAAATGCAGTCTTTTCCTATGGCATGGTGCTTCAGGTTTGGAGCCCTGCTCTTGCCCAGAAAAGGAAGACTTTTCCCCACCTGTCACAGCACTGCAGTGTTATTCTTCTTCTGGTCTGCCCATTACCCCTTGACATTAACATTCAAATCCCCGCTGACAATTGTATTTCTGTCCATAGTTCTAGATCTCAGAAAACCGGGTTCTCTAGTGACAAGCAGCTCTACCTTATAAGCCTTTTCATACGTATTCCTGTGCTTTCCCTGTCTGAAGACCATTACAGATAATTAGCTGGCGTAAAATAGGAGGAATTTTGGTTGGCATTCCTTAAAACACACTGTTCTCACAGATCTCTGGCCTGAGGCTGGCTGTTATGCCCACTGCTTCTGGCGCGCAGTTTTCCCCTTCACTGCACAATGGAGGATTATTTCATTAATGAATCTAATGATACTTTGTCTTTGGTCCTGATGATCTTTATGATGGTGCTGTGCAATCTTTAATTAAATTTAAGCCTGCCAGGCACTACTAGGATATGTTTATAATCTGCAACAAACGCAGGAGAGGCTTGAAGGCCTGGTGTGGTAAAATAACCTTCTCCAAGGTCACGCACTGACTCTTGGCTGGGGTTGAGATTACATGCCGAGTCTCCTGACTGCTGAAGCAATGCTGTAAAAAAAGTACATTTCCCTGCTATAATGTTTGGAAAGTGTAAAGTGGGACAATCGAGACAAAGAGTGCAAAGTGCTTGGCTAGGCTTAGGGGACCGGAGAGTATGTTCAGCTGCTCGCGAGCGTGGTGGCTGCGCTGCTCAGTCACAAGGCTTTTAAGGCAGCATTTGATTTTGTACTTGGCCATGTTAGCTTTACGTGAGCAGAAGGCAGTTTTGTAGCACACAGGCCAGGGACAGGAATTTAATACGTGGATTAAAAGTGAGGTATCACACAAGGGCTGCCAGCAGGGAATACACGCAAAGAGGCACATGGAAAAGACAGAGATGCAGAGACCTTGTATAGGCTCTGTCACGGATGTGGATTTGTTAAAAAGTGCGCTGATTTCTTCCATTCAAAGCTTTTTGATTTCCATGGAGCTCTATGTTTTATCAACCCAGACGCTGTATGCTCGTGAGCCCTCATCTTCTGCAGCACCTTTTCGTAAGATGCTCCTTACTTGAGTTTTGTGAGTGCTGTCCATGTACCTGTCCTGTTTTATTAACATATTTATTTGCTATATTAAGTGTGGAAGAAGCTACTGGTCCCAGCTGCAAAGGTGTTGCTGGTGTCAGTATTGTAAAAGTATGAGTCTGAAATCCTAAACAGATGTTCTCTCTTTTCCCTTCCCAGAGATATGCCACCACAGGAATCATTGCTTTGAACTTAGTCCTCCATATGTGCCAAGAGGTCAATGTTGCAGGCTTTGGTTACCCTGGAAACCAGGACAATACTATGCCAATACATTATTACAATACGGGTCGCTCACGGAAAAAAGAGGTAGAAAATGCCTCTCCTTCAAACTAAGGTGTTCTCCATAGGGGAAGCTACCGGACAAAGCTGGGAGTCAAGCAGCTGAGAGGTCTGGTAGCTATTGCTGGTGTTACCCATGGAAATTCCTGCTGGGACATACCAGGGGAACATGTTGGGACATGCTTTGTTCTCAGAGAGTAGCTTGGGCCCAGATGCTGGCACCTTCAGGGTGCCTTTCATCTGTCGTAGTTTGGTGATGAGGGTCCTGTGCAGTGGAAGTCCTGCAAGGGGCTGCAGGCAAAGTGGGGTTGAGCAGGATCCAGTGCATTTGGGGCAGGATGAGGGGCACTGTAAGGAATAACCTATAACTTTGCCTCTCTTGTCCCTGCAGCTCTTTCAGCACAACATGACCACTGAGAGGAGCTAGCTGCTGAAAATGATCGAGTTTGGGGTGATTGCTGACATAGCCAGCCCTTCCTTCCGGGCCCAGAACTGCTGAGAGAAGACTGTGCTGCTTGCTGTCCCCTCCAGACACCACTGATGATCCCAGCTGGGCTTTGCCCTTCTTCTAGTTTGTTTTGAGCAGGTCACAGAATATACTCTCGCATGTGAGGTGGGAGATGAATCACTGAGATTCAGAGCACTTGCCCTTTCCTCTGTTGGCCGCTGGTTTCCACCAATGTCTGCTGTGGTGGAGGATGGAGTGTTGCACAACCCTTCTGCCTTGGGTAATCCTCTCCTGTTTTGTAAACAGCCATCCTGTGCTCATCAGTTATTTGTGAAAAGCACCAAACTGAGATGCTAAGCTGGTCCTCAGCCCCTGAGAAAGGGAGGGGGTGAGGGGGTGAGATCTGCCATGGAGTTTCAAACTCCTTCCTAAGCGGATTGAAGTGAGAGAGAGTCATACCCACCACTTTGGAAAAGGGCCAGGTTGAACACTCAGAGATTTCATTGTCTTGCTAATTGTTGCGAAACATTAATGTCTGCAGGAAAGAAGAAACATTGTTTCTTTTATTGTTCTTTTTGAGAATAAATGCACTTCTGGTTTCAAGGAGTTGGCACTGTCTTGTGGGAGGGGGATTTCTGGTCAGGACAGGTGAGAATTACCTTAGCATCTCCTCTGAGATTGTCTCATGGCTTTATGACCCCATGTAATCCCCTCTTTTTTTTTTTTCTTTTTTTTTCTTTTTTTTCCCTTGGCATGCTGTCCGGAGGTTTCCATGTCTCTCTCAGCTTGTTCTAAGCATGTAGCCACCCTGCCAAGTCTACTTTGTGTGCTGAACATCTTCCATATTTAAGAAGCCTCCTTAAGCCCCCACTTATCTGTGGCTGGCTCATGCCTACATTCCCCCTCTGGGACCACACCTTCTCATCCTCTACTGCTTCCTTTCAGGAGGCAGCTATGGTGTATTTCCCCTTCTTTACTTCCCTCATTGCTAGTGTCTTCCTGGCCTGTTATCATGGGTTCACTTAAGTTGCTGCCTCACCAAAACACTGCCTCTACCAGCAGAAAGAACCTACAGTGATGAACCTACAAGCTGATGGCTGTTGGTACAACCACCTTGCTGCGGCCTCTTCACCCAGGTGCTCACTGGGAAGAAAGCTCTTCCTGAACAGCTATTTGAGGATCAACTCTAAGAGTGGGGCTGGCTTAACTTACATCAGGCTGCATGTGTCTTACAGCAGCAGCATATGGGGTGTGGGAGCACTAGTACGGTACCCATATAACTGCTAGCTATTTCTACGGGAGAGGAAACTTCTGCTTTCCCTCCCATTTCCTTCCTCCCTCCCCTTCGCTGTGGTCAGGCTATCAGGGCACTTTCTGTGCTATTCATGTCACTCCTTTTTCTGGGTGATTTCTCTTCTGTATCTTAGTCCTGCCTCCCGAAAGCTTTCCATAGCGCCCTGTCTCTCATGATCTGCAAAGTGTTAATGCCCTTCAATGTTGCTCCCACTGCTATTTCCTTCTGGCCAGCCTGGTTCCTCCTCCATTAGAGCTGAAATGGTTTTGTCCTGATTGGTGCGTGCAGTTCATGGCCAAAGAAATAGTGACAAAAGTCCCCCAAAGCTGCCTTACCCTGGGAGACTGGTGGAGGAACTGGAGGCCCTGGTTCAGCTCAGTTTGAGAAAGGTCCCTTGAAGGCTGAAGGAGAATGACCTAATCTTGCACGTGCAAACAGAACTGAACTGAGCTTGGGAGAAAAAGAGTGTTTTAATAAATTCCTCTTTATCAGCTAAACACTGGCTTCAGGTTTTACTCTGTACACTAATAACACATAGGAGCCACACAGGTTCTGCAGATTCCAAAAATAGTGTTCCAAAGGCATGCAAATATGCATTTGGATCTGGCTCGACCACTCTTTTGGAATTTATTGCTTTGTGAGTAATGGAAGTGAGCTCTCAACTATGTGGCCAATTAATATTCTATGTTCTACTCCTGGTAGAGTAAAATGGCATAAAAATCTTAATGTCTAAAAGCTGATGTATAAAGCATGCTATGAACTAACCCCAGGAGATGGTTTACATTTTTTCTCTAGGTAACGCGTATACAACAACTTCGCCACAGCTTGCAGGAGCTGTGTCTGCACTTTCTGCCACAGTTGTTGCAACATTTTCCTGTCATGTAGTGTCAAGTCATGGTAGTGAAACCATAAACATAAGGTTCAAGAGCCTTAGCATTGATCGCTGACTATGGCAGCGCTCTCAGGACTTGCAGCAAGCATGTCTGCTACACAGCTTTTTGCTCTTACGTTTCAGAGCCCGCTGTTTTTTCCTCAAAACAGGGTTCTGTAATCTCTCCAGGTAACCATGGTTCATTAGAGCTGCCTCTTGTTTCAAACTTTCCCAGAGAGTCGGAGCAATGTGGTAGAAGGCTTAGTATTTAACCGTGCTTTGGTGGTGGCACTGAATCGCCAAATCAGCCTTTCTTATGTCCAGTTTAAAAAGTCTAAGATCTGTGGTCCTCCATGCCCTACGTACCTTTCATGTTTGATCGTCTGAATAAATCCTTGCCCTACAGCAGACTCATTATTATCAAGAGAACTCATTATTATCAAGGGGGAAAGGAGGTGGAATAAGTAGGATAAGGCAAAGCCACAGTAATACAAAACATATGTAAATTAGGCTACAAGATACCGTAATAAGGATGTAATGGAGGGGGAAAGAACAAGAAAATGAGTCCTATTGTTGCTTCAGTAGCAAAAGCTAGCATCGGTCTGAGGTGGTAAATCCACTCTTCTCAGGACTGCGGAAAGGCAATTATACTCCTTCTAAGCACAGCACATTTCATACCAAGGCACCACGAACATCCTTGCATCGATGGCGACTGAATCCCCGGCTCTGTGGCCAGCCGAGAGGCAACCATGGTTCATCTGAGGCAGAAGGGCAGGGAGCTGCTGGACTGGTTGGTGCCAGCCTGCCTCTCCTGGGGTCAAGGGACCTCCACCATCACTCACTGCCTGTCCACGAATGCTTGGCGAGTGAGTCTGGATGCCTCCACCATCTGTGTGAAATCGTTCCAGCCATTTAGATTAAACATTGACTTCACTAAAATGTAGGGCTCCTATCTGACCTGACATAGTCCATATGGAGTAGCTGCCACAGATAGTGACTATCTTGACACTGATTAATCACTTCTTCTAGTTGTGTATTTGTCCCTGGTTACTTGACACAGTTCTTCCCTAATAGCTTTTGAATAGTTTTGGGGTATTCATATGACCTTGGCTTTGGGGAATAGCCCATCTGATGACACACATTACCTACTTCAATGTAGGCTTGGCTGCTTTTCATCAAACTAACTTGGGCACTAGCTGTTGGGGTTTTTGCTTTCCCCTGTGTACACCAGTATCTGTCCTTTTCTGCAATGGGAAACACCTTAGCTATGCTGGATTCTCTTTGGTTTAGGTGGCACCATTTGCAGTGGGCTGGGGCTTGGTCTGCGCTATATAGCATGTAGGGACTGTCTGTGATTTCACCTCCGTGTCCTTACCTGTCACTTACAGTCACAGGCATGACAAGCAATCTGCATTACTGATGCTCCTTGCTTTGAAACTAGCAGTTAAATGATCTGTAACTAGAGTCAATCATTGCTCAGACAGACAGCAGCGAAGCTGTCTAACCCCCCAAACTAAATGCAGAGTTTCTCTCTCAATCTGAACATTGTTCTCTTCTTCAAAGATATGAGAGCCAGAGGCAAAGGCAATAGGTCTTCCATTAAGTGTGAGATTATTACACCCACTTCTTATGGGGAAGCATCACAAGTGAGAGTTATAGCAGTCAAGGCACTCTCGTAAGGACTTGTTCTGATGATACCAGTTTCGCAGCTCCTTTGCCAACCTTGGTGCAGGGTTCGTGTGGTTCAGCACTGTCTATCCAGTGTCTGCCAGGTCAGCCAGGGGTTGCTGTGTGAGGTGGTGACTCACCAGCTCCAGGAAGCAATGTATGTGTGGAATTTGCAGCAAAAGGATCTTATAGCCATTTTCAGAGGTTTTTTTCCCCATATTTCCTTGTAATTTGTAAATGTTAAATTTTTGAAACATTTCCTTTTGCTTTTCTTGTCCACTCAGACAATCTTTCAGACTTGGACAGGTGACTGACTTGCTGAGTATAAGGACTAGCAATGTGTCAGCTGAACCTGGAAGACTTGGTAACTATCTACACCCTCTGAGCCTAGATCCCAGCTGCAATGTGACGTGATTTAAGCAGGTGACTGCTAAGATGAGTTGTATTATCTGATACTGTGCTAGTTAGGAAGGCACACATGGCCAGTGCTGCATCTGAGAACAATACTGAGTCAGCTGGTGTAGCACGACCACATGCTTGAGCTTCTCAAGTACTTTTAGAAGTTCTGGTGGTGCTCCCCATCTCTAGCTCCACAAATACTGGGTTGTGTAAGTGCCACAGATGGGTAGACGTGCTGCTGAGGGACATGTTTTAGTGGTGGTTTTGGCAATGGTAGGTTAATAGTTGGACTCCATGATTTTAAAGGTCCCTTCCAACCCAGATGATTCTATGATTCTATGAAATAAATCCTCTCTTCTGGGTAAAAACTGTTGATCTGCATGTGATACTGGGTTAGCTGTGACCTTGAAATCACCATAGATACAGACAACCCTGCCTGTTTTCATGGCTATCACCAGTTGTCTTGTCCAAGAGTTTACCTAACTTTTCTTTTTGGCTGGAGTTCACGAATTATTTTCTTTTAATGTAAGCAAGTACAAGGTGTTTTGTCAGTCCAGCTACACTGTGGCCATCTTATGCTGTGTAATACCTTGCTTGAGATCACAGAGGTTGAGTATATGCTGTCTGCTGTTCTGTTACTTATATTATAATAATGTTCAGGAGAACAAAGATTACTTGGGCGTGTGTTTTTAGAAACACAGATTTTCTGTAACATCTCCTTTCTAAGAGATCTTTGATGATCCCACCAGTAAATTGCCAGCACAGTGAATCATGTTTCATTTTAGATGTTATTCTTGTCACTTTAAAGGATTCCAAATAATACTTTCGTTTCTTGTGAACCAAAAGAGGCAATTACATAGATATTATGGCTTTCTACAGTCATTGCACATTGTTGTATGCAAGCTGAAGAATATGAAGTTAACCAGCATTGACTTTCTAAACTGGTGGCTGGGTTTGATTTGCTAGCTTGCATGTTTTCTGCTGGTGCCCCCTCCTTTGCAGTTTCTATATGATTTGTCCTTGAACAAACGACAATGTGTATTGTGAAGCTGTCCCTTGTGATAGAAGCAGCACATTCTTTGAACGTCCTTCAAGCTGTACTTTCCACTTGACCCCGAGCATGGCTGTTGGACGGATTTTGTGATGCTCCCAAACTCTCCAGCATCTTCAGTGAGACTCCATTGAAATGGTAATTTCTAGAGCATACTTCAGGCTCATCTCAGCTTTAGATAAAAATTAAACGTGGATTGCTTCATTCTGCATATTGAATACTAAAAGATGCACTCATTTGTCCTCTCTGCAGACACATGATGCTCTGCCAATTTCCTTAATCCAGGCACAGAAGCAGTCAGCAATTGTTTCCATTCACTTTTGATTCCGTCTGTAAAAGGAAATACCTGCAATCACGAGAGGCTTTTCAGAACAGGGATTTTGTAGAACTTGCCCAATTTCAACAAAGTTTTTATCTGCTGGCTTAATGGGCACTATCTGGCTGCACATCAGGGTGTGGGTTTTAGCTCCCATTGTGTTGCCATGCGTTTTTCATCGCAGAGATCATCTGTTATTTTAGGATTTCCCCATCTCTCAGTGGCCCTCTACTGACCTACCAAAGAAGTCCAATCCCCTTCCCCATATTTTAAACTTTTCTTTATAGGAGTATTGCTCACTGGCCTGATATTGCAGCTTATATTTAATATCAGTTTTCACAGATTTTCATGAGTAGTCATTCCCTATTCCATCTACTTCTAGATTAGTATCCCATCCTCATCTCACATTTTTGCAACTTCTCTGTCTACGTGGTGTTAATAATACCCAGCAAGCCTATGACTGGATCCCCAGTAACACTTCTTAGTTATCTACAGAAAGACAGGAGTAGATACATGAATGCACTACTATTTATCGGAGTAAATGAAGGCAGGGAGCTTTATTAGAAAGCTCACAGCTGATTTAAATTAATATTGCCAACTGTGAGGTTTTACAAAGCCTCTTCCAGAAACAATAGCCGTGTCTGCACTGTAAATTAAGGATGCTATTGAGATGTACTCACTTTTATAGCAAGGCATCAAACACAGATTCAGGCATGACCAGGGCACATAGCAGCTCTAAGCCCAGCTGGGGTGTTTGTGCCTCTCCCGGCTTGCTGCCCCCAGCAACCCACCCCTCCAAGGGAAGGGTGCAGAGGAGTGTAAGGTCCTGGGCTCGGACTGCTCTATGAATCTCCAGTATTTAAACCTTGGTCATGGCCGTGTGCAACTTGTCCCTGTGATAATTGCAATACTGTGGTCCAGCCAGATGAATAAAACCTACATGCATGTCCATAAGCACTGCTCTAGTACTTGCCAGTGTGGTGTAGCTGGCAACGTGGCAGGGGTACAAAGGCAGAGAGTCATTCGCTCTATCCAGTGCATTTGAATTATGGGATGTGAAGCATGACTTTCCAGAAATTTGACTTGGAATTTCACAGAAGTTTCCCTTTCTTTGCCAATTTGACCTGAGCTATCTGAGGCAATCAAGTCAAGAGACACACTGATACAACCCATATTCCTCTTTAATTTCTAGTCCAAACTGTACCTTTCATTACTTCCTTTTTTCTTGTTTTTTTAAAACAATTGCAAGAAGAGCAATTCATTCAGAGCGTGTCTAGAAACAAGGCAGCTACCAGTTTCACTTCCCTCAATGACGTGCAGTGAGAAGCAGGAGCGGTGAAACACAATGCTTGGCATTTCAGAAGGTTTCTCGCTCCAGGTCCTTGAGTGATACCCATGCTGCTTTCTCCTGCACGCCTGGCCTCCTGAAGATGCCCAGAAGAGGAGCTCTTCCTCCGTGGACATTCGTGGTGCTGCTGCAGCTGGCGCTTGTCCCATCGCAGCTGGCAAGCTGCTGCCTCAATCCCTCTTTGGAGGTACGTGATCTCTAAATGAGCACAAAATCCTTCTGTTTCTCTGGTGCAAGTTTTCCCTCTGCTTGGCAGATTTGTGCATCAAGTCTGTTGCGTGTTAGTTGCCTCGCAAAGCCTGTCTTTTTTCCAAGGCTGTTACTAATGCAATTGAAGTGTTTGCAGTCAATGCTGGTCTCAAAAACACCTGAGAACCAGAACCAGCAGCATGAACCATTTCTTCTTGTTGGCTTTCTCTAACTCTGAGGTTACTGCAGTACAGTTAATCTAATAGATTATGTTCCCCTTCAGGAAGAGATCCAAGCCTTGTCTATAATTTCTACAAAATACTGGATTTTAAAGCGATTTCTCCTGTAGAATGATTTCACCAATACCCCAAGTACCTAGCACTGATCAACCTTTGCCTTTTGCAAACTTTTGCTGACAATTATTGCTTACAGAATAACTGTGGTTAGAACTGCCTGCTTATCTGCAGCGTGCCAAAGCTGAGTGCTAATCCTGGACACACAACGCATCCCCGTGTGTTTGTTTTGCTGGCTCTCTCAAAGGTTGCTGCCGGTTCATCCATAGCCTCAAGGAACATTGTCCTGTAGTTTTGCACCTGCTTCGATCAGCAAGAAATGTAGCTCTTCCTGGGGAGTAAGACTGGTTCTATTAGAATTGGGAAAGATGTTTAGGATATATAAGATTATTTCCTTAAACTCAGGGCAGCTCATTTAGAAATTAACTACAAGGTTAGTCATTCTGCTCCTGCTTTTCTGACAGTGTAATTTTCTGGCACTTCATGAAGAGCAGATGTTGACCATGATTAGATCTGCCACTGTTACAGGTCACCCCTAACAAAGCTTTCAGATGCATGGGACTGAACGCCTCTGGAGTTCCTGCAGAAGTCCCAAATACCACCCAGAACTTGGATCTCAGTTTCAGCAATCTGAGATCACTGGGATCAAATTATTTTTCATCAGTCCCTGAACTGCAACTTCTGGATCTTACAAGGTAATGAGCTCTCTTATGTGGATACTGGTTAATCTTGCTTCACCAGCTGGGCTGCCGTGGTTGCTTATTTCGGGGTCTGTGGGTCTTGGCTGTTCATTTTTTTGGCTTGTGACTTTATCCCTGTGCCTGTCTCTCTGCACATCCCCATGGTCAAGTGATGTGCAGCTTTTAGTCCAGTTACTGAGTGCACACCCTCTGCACAGAGCTGGGTCTGTCAGTCTGATCTTGTAGGCTGGGATGTGAGAAGGAGAAGGAAGATGTTTTACTCCTCTCTGAACAAGAAAAATGTCAGACTTTTCACTGTTAGAAAAACTCTGAAGTAGCACATCTTGGGTGAGCTGTTTTTCTAATCACAGTTTAAAAAAAAATAAAATGAAGGTACATTCATTTTCTAAAAGGCTGTTTTAAAATATCAACATATTCTCTTTTCCCTTCTCCTCACGTATCTGGGGGAGGAGATGGGGGAGGCTTATTAGCAAATTTGAATTGATGTATAATTTCCATTGACTTGAGACAACAGTTTCTCTGGGTAAATTGTTTCACTGAAAAATGTCACTCAGTCCCATCACAGTTACAGCTCCGAAGTGGCTGAGTGGCAGAGCAGGTTTGCTGTAAGACACTGGCTGGATTATAAAACTAATTTTGCTTGAATCCATTGCAGAATTGATTTGGGTCTCAAATTCTGGATCTTCCCATATGAAACCATCTTGAGGTGGCCACCCTCTTTTTCCCTTCTCCTTTAGAGCCAACTTGGCCTGGGGTCTGTTCCCAAAACTGCTGACAGAGTTGTGAGCTTTGCCACTGCTGCATCATGCTGGTGCCAGTGGGACTGCCCAGATGTGGCTGAGGTGACATTCTGAAGGCTGTGAGGATGCAAGGTGTAAGGGAGTGCTGTATCTGGTTGGCTCCACCATCAGTGATGATCATTACAATGTTACTTGGGCCTAAGGGGAAAGCTCGAATTGTTCTTTCCTGCTGCCTGCATGAATTTTTTACCTTCACCGTGGCTCAAGGTCTCTTGCTTTGCGATTGAACTTCAGATTTAGAGAGGGAGGAGGAGGTGAGACAAAGTGTCCTGCTGTGGAAGGGTTGGTTCCCTTTGCACATTCAGGAGTGCTGGCTGTGCCCAGCACAGTAAAACCAAACCAACCCCCAGCATGAGACTGAGCCTGAGAATGTTGCACCAGCGCTTAGTGCAGTAGTGTTTGTGAACACGTAATGAATGGGACAGTGTTTCATGCACATTTATTCTCTTTTCCTGCCCAACAGGTGCCACCTTCATACAATAGAAGATAACTCTTTTAAGGATCTTCATAAACTAGCCACCTTAATTTTAACTGCCAATTCCCTCCAGTACCTGGGGACAGCGGCCTTCTATGGCTTAACATCTCTGAAAAAACTAGTATTGGTGGAAACCAACATAGCCTCTCTGACTGGCCTACCCATTGGACACTTGCGTACCCTGCAGGAGCTGAATTTGGGCCACAACAGCATTACTTCATTGAAGCTTCCCAAGTATTTCATGAACCTGACCTCTCTCAGGTACCTGAGCTTTCTCTCCAATAAGATCACACATATCTCCAAAGGAGACCTTGATGCCCTGAGGGAAGCGAACAGGCTCAACCTCACACTGGTGCTTTCCTTGAATGATATAAAATACATAGAGCCAGGGTCCTTTGCAAGGATTCACCTTGGTGAGCTGGTTCTAAGGTCCTCTTTTGAGAACTTCATTGTGATGCACACTTCTCTTCAAGGCCTGACTGGTTTACAGGTCAACAGACTAATAGTTGGAGAATTCAGTGACAAACAGAGACTGGTACACTTTCAGAGCGGACTCTTGAGTGGACTCTGTCAGGTACAAATGCAAGAGTTTGTCTTAATCTGTCTCAGGGAATTTGAGAATAACACAGACACTCTTTTTAACTGCATAGGCAACGTCTCCAGTATTCGGTTGGTGGACCTCCAACTTGAAGAGTTGTCAGAGGTTCCTATGTTCTCTCAAGTGAAACAGCTGGAATGCAAGAAATGCAAGTTTAAGGAAGTGCCTGCCGTGAAGCTGTCTCTCTTCAAGGAGCTGAGAGTGCTTCGTATTACCAAGAGCAAACACCTCAACAGCTTCCGGCAGAAATTTAACAGTCTAAGTAACCTGGAGGTCATAGACTTGAGTGAGAATCGTCTCTCCTTCACTCGCTGCTGTTCCCCTCAGTTTCACCAGTGTCCAAATTTGAAACACTTGAACCTAAGCTTCAACTCTGACATCAGTGTGACTGGAGATTTCACTAATGTGAAGAATTTGCTATATTTGGACTTTCAGCACACAAAGTTATTTGGTCCTGGCTCCTACCCTGTCTTTCTATCCCTTCAGAAACTCATTTACCTCGATATTTCCCATACCAAAACTCATATTAAATCCGAGTGTACATTTTGTGGCTTGAACTCTTTGCGAGTGCTCAAGATGGCAGGCAACTCCTTTGAGAACAACAAATTGGCCAACAACTTCAAAAACCTAAGTCACCTCCACACCCTGGATATTTCAAGTTGCAAATTAGTACAGGTGGATCAAAGTACATTTGATGCACTCTCTGAACTAAAAGAGCTAAACATCAGCAACAATAAGCTACTGAGCTTGGATCCTATAGTCTACAAGCCTCTCCAAGCCCTCACAGCCCTGGATTTCAGCAACAACCAGCTGAGTGTTCTGTTGGACTCAGCCCTGGAAATCCTGCCTGATAGCCTGGTCCTGTTAGACATCTCTCAAAACCTGTTTGAATGCTCTTGCGTATACCTGAACTTTCTAAAATGGATCAAGGAAAAGCAGGAGCTACTGCAGAACAAGGAGTTGATGATATGCCACACACCTGCATACGTGAAGAACGTGAGCCTGTCAAGCTTTGATCTGTCCTCCTGCCACGTCAATGCTAGCACAGTGTCATTCTCAGTGATCACATTGCTCGCTGTAGTGGTGTTCCTCTTCCTGATTTACAAGTACTACTTCCAGCTATACTACTCATTGGTGCTGCTCAGTGGGTGTAAACACTCTGCAGAAAGGGGTAACACCTATGATGCATTTGTCATCCACTCCAGCAAAGACCAAGAATGGGTGATGAAAGAGCTGGTGGAACCCTTAGAAGGAGGAACACCTCCCTTCCAGCTTTGTCTTTATTCCAGAGATTTCCTCCCAGGGGTACCCATTGTCACCAATATCATCCAAGAAGGTTTTCTGAGTAGCAGAAATGTCATCGCAGTTATCTCTACTAACTTTCTGGAGAGCAAGTGGTGCAGCTTTGAGTTTGACATTGCCCAGTCCTGGCAGCTTGTTGAAGGAAAGGCTGGAATCATCATGATTGTACTAGAAGAAGTGAATAAAGCCTTGCTGAGACAGAGGCTGGGGCTTTCCCGATACCTGAGGAGGAACACCTATCTGGAGTGGAAAAACAAGGAAATAAGCAAGCACATCTTCTGGAGGCAGCTGACAGGAGTCCTGCTAGAAGGCAAAAAATGGAATCACGAGGAGGTAAAGCTCATGTGAGAGAAAGAGAGATCATGTCTGTCCTGTCTCTCATCCTGGCCTTGGCTGATGGCTGGTGCTCAGAAGTTGGTTCTTCTGTGGCTGTTCAGAGTTCGAGGAAGTGGATGGAGGCAGTTTAAAAGCACTACAGAAATACCAGCCTTGCTGGTCACCTGTTCTCAAGGGAACTTGCAAGCTAAGGAGAAGAGCTGCCCACGCCTGTGCTCCATGTCTGTTTGTAGCTGTCAACCAAAGCTGGTCCAGCAATCCATGCAGGTCTGGTGGGCTGGTGAATAGATGGACTGCTCTTATGGTCATTTATCTGCCGCTCAAACTGGAGCTGGGTCCTAGGGCCATTTACTCAGTGGAACTTCAGGGCCTGTTGCTTTGAGTGGACCTCAGGTTCTCCAGGTGAGAGCAAAGGTACAGGATTCTTGGCTCTAAAAATGGTGGGAAACAGAAACAAGATTTGGATCCTGAAAGGCTTGGGTCCACCTCCTTAGGCACCATGACTCAGGGGGAAAACCCTACAGAAGGAAATGGGGTGTCCTGCAGCTAGAGACCACGTGGCAGCTACTCAGTGAAGCTGAGCAATTATGTCATCAGTGTGGGGGGAGGTTGCCATTGGTGGGAAATTTCCCCAACATGTTTATTTCAGTTTTCTTTAGACTAAGACCAAATATTGAAACCCTCAAATATTTCCATCACCTGGAACTCTTATTTATATGCAGATTATATAGCATTTGAGAGAGTGCTTTGAAGTTTTCTCGTGGTATCCAAAGATCGGTGGGACTAGAAGAAGCTGCAGCAATGCTTGATACCTTTAAAATTGAGATATTTCTTTGCTCCAAATGCTTCTCCTCATCCAATGTTTCTGGATACACTGTGTGGGACTGCCCTATATGAGCAAGATCGAGCTGGAGCAGTGTTTTGATGTTTACAGCTAGCCAGTTCTAGAATAAGCTTTTCTACTCTCTGGACCAGCCTTAATTCACTGTTGGAAGGTGCTGTAGGAGCCTTCAGGCCATGGCTTGACATGGGCTTCAGATGTGTTTGGACCTAGCAACAAGACTCAGAGTCCCTTTTCCTTCCTCCCATAATGCTGTGGCAGCCTCTGGTCCTGGTGGGCATCTCAACATGTGTGGTCAGCCTTTCCAAGGGTTTGGCTGCTACATGGAACAGGACAGTCACTGGGCAAGAGAGTTTTGCCTTTGTTTCACTGAGAACGTGCCTGACATTTTTCAGGGAGAAGAGATAGAGAAGAAAAGTCTGGGTTAGCTAAACTGAATGTGTCCCAGCGCTGCCCTGAATAAAGGGAAGAGAAGTCTAAATGCCATTGAATTGTATTACAGAGCACTCCATTGATGTGTTGAATATTGAATAGTGCTGGAGTATTGCTCTCTATTTACGGAAGGCTTTGGTTGGGATTAATCACTGAATTAGTCTAGTTTTAAACTTGCAAATCCTTCTATAATCAATGACGTTCTACAGAGATAAAACAGAAGCAATTGAGTGGTGAATCAGATCTGATATTTATTCAGAAGAAAGGGCCTGATCCATCTCACTTTTCTAAGCACCAGTCAGCAACATCTCCGACATCTCCGTGGAAGCCAGTGATAAGTGAGATTGAGATCAGGCACTATTTGCAAAAGAGGGAGAGCTAGTTCCAGGGCTTGTGCTGGCAAAAGCTGAATCACGGTTCCCTCTTTATGTGCTGTGTCAGTACTATATTGGGATAACACTACCAAAAAACCCCACGGCCCTCTCTACGTATTTTTTGTGACCCATGAGATGCAGCTTTAAGAAAACAAAGCTCGATGCTGCGTTCAGTTGCCAAGCAAGTTTGTTTTGCATCTGCCAAGAACTGCTGCAGCAATTTCCGAAGTGCGGTGCTCCTCACCTGCGCCGTGATCGATGGGTCCCGAGCGCTGCATCCCGCCAGCAGCCCTGCCTCCTCACCCAGGGGCAGAGGCTGCCGGAGCTGGGGAGGGGGTGCAGTCAATGAGGGCACAGTGCGGGGTTCCCTGGCCTGAGGCCAAAGGAGAGCACAGAAGACAAAGCGAGTATTAGCCCGGATTTCAGCAACTGCAAGTTAAACTGGAAAAAAAAAATGAGGAAAAATTAAATGGGGTGGGAATTCCTGCTCCTGAATTGAGCAGCACCGAAGTGGCATTTCTGCCTCGCTCTTTCTCTCTGTGGCTCGTCTACAAACAATTCAGTGTATACGTATTTCTGGCACAAAGCAGAGAGTCCTATGATTCTTGATTATAATTATAATAATGAGTTTCAGAACGCCTGCAAGTGGTTCTGGGCATTGTAATAAGGCTTCAGGACAGTATTGTTTAAAAAGCAAGTTTGTTGAATATCAAAGCAACTTTAGGAGGAGAGCTGAGGTGATGCTGAGAGGAGGCTCCCACCTGTACAATTTAAAAAGAAACTGGTCACTTGTTCTTGTCTTCCTACTCAGTCTCCACAGCAGAGGTGGATACGGGAGTTGCCTCAGGCTTTCTTACTGCTTGAGAGAAAGCACAAAACCTACCATAGCTTCTGGAAGGGGTGAGGGGAGCAAGACGGGACAGTGAGACGGAGACTGGAGGCTGGGGCATTCAGAAAACAATGGAGTTTGGAAGAGGTTTATCCTCTGCAAGCCCCACAGTCACCGTCACTCCTGCTTCCCCCCGTGCATTTAGATTTCACTTGACCTCAGCAGTAGTTGGTGCTTTGAAGACACAAGCTGATTTATTACTGAGACCTTCAGCAACAGAACTGGGATTTTTTTTTTGCTGTGTGGCACAAGGAGGCTCAGGAGGACAGGCTGACGGGTGACACGAACACCCCTTGATGGGACCTGGGTGCCAGGCACAGCCATGTGCTGTTAATTGTCCATCTTCTGCTGGGTGAGTGGCTCCCAGCCCTCCCTGAAGGGTCATTAACCTGCCCTGGCAGTGCTCGTCTTCCATACTTTGTGGTTTGTGAGTCTTGGAGGGAAAAGACTGTGTGAACAATTATATTTTCACGATTTACCCAGAAGAGAAAAAGTCAATTTGTTTTTGGAAGGCTCAAAACAACTTTCCCCAATACTATAAATGGGGGAAATATTGTGGTTCAAACAGAAACACACACACATATTTGCCTTTGTTACAGGAAGCAAATTTCCAAAGCAAAACTCTGAATGTTCTCATGTCTCCAAACATGTTGGCATGCTTTGTTTTTTGGAAGTGTTCGCTGTGCAGCAGGTAGCTTTGATGTTATTTACTTGTTTGGGTGAATAAATGAGCAGCCAACCAGACATCCATGCAGGTCTGCATTCATCTCTCATGTAAATAGCCGAACACTTTCCAGTTATTAAAGCATCTATTTTACTAAGGTCATAAAAACAGATGGAGACGAAGCTCCAAAGGGCTGTTGCATCCAAGCAATTTAATTTCATTTCATTTGTAATGGGGATGTGCCCTGATTTCACTATGTGCTTAATTTGACCCATGCAAAATGCCGGTACAGATGAAGCTCCGGTCCAGTCTTGCTTGCATTGCAGAGGGTGATGGCTCAGAGGCCAGCCACATGATGTGCCGGCATCATCGCCAAGATACGGTTTGCAGCGAGGGTTCTGAACAGAGCAAGGCCTCATTAGCATGATTGCATTTGCGATCTCCACACCGTAGCAGAGACATTATGTAAAAGCTGAAAACTAGAGGCATTTGCATTGATGCCTGCCTGGGTCTGGCTGGCTGCAGGAACAGCACTGCCTGAATGCTCCCTTGGCCTCCCCAAGTATTAGCACAGCCTTCCAGCGTCAGGGAAAAAATCAACAAAACAAGAAAAAGCAGCTGGTTTCTCTGGACCGACTGATACTTGACAGGAACAGGTTGAAACTTTTCTGGAAGAGTGTTTGTCCTCTGGGAGATGTTATTTTGTAGGCGGTTTATGTAATTTAATGAGGTAGCGTAGGGAATCTCTGGAACAGAAATTGTCATAGCAGGGTTTCTGGTTTAGTATTGCATGGGGTTGTAATCTTGGGACAGACACTTTGCATGGAAACAGTGATTTTTGCAATGTTTTGGATGGGTTGGAAAACAGGATTTCAAATAAAAGCTAAATTGCCCCACAACATCATTTAAAAAAATGTCAGGTTAGGCTTATGCCGTTGTTTCTCAGAGTACCCTTTCATTTTGAGATTTCTTTCTATTTATATAATCTAACTAGCCTCCCAAAACAAAACCAAAATGTAAAAATCTTCCCACCTACCCAAATTAAAAAGCACAAATTTTTTTTGTGGGGAATCTCACGATTTTTCATTTTTGTACCGTGCTGAAAAAACAGAACTTTTGACAAAATGGAAATTCCACTTCTGTGATAGCTCTTACCCTGATCCTCTGAAAGTTAAACCTTCCCCTGGTTGTATCACACGTGTCGTTCGGGCAGTAAAAAACACTGAAGAATCCCCAGAATGAATTTCACGAAGTCCCTTTGGCAACACATCCTGAGGAGGTGCAGTCAATCCATACGAACTGCCCGACACTGAGAGCAACCGAACATGGTAGGGAAGAAGCAATTCCTTAACAAGTTGTTCTTTGCCATCGCAGCTCAGGCTGAGAATTGGGACAGATGACAGCAAAGCATGATTTGCAGAAGAAGAGCCCATCTGCCAGTAGTGCTAACCTTCCTCAGCTTCAAGGTCATGTAAAGGGCAAAGTCAATAATCCTCCAGCGTGGACCTCCCTGCGCTGCTGCGAGCACAGAGAAACATTGCATAATTGAGGACAGCTCTGTTAGGAGCCTTGAAAATCAAGACAAAGGAATAAAAAGAATAGGAAAGAGAGAGGTGCAGGATTGCAGGGGAAGTGGCCACAATTTCACAGCTGGGTGGATCTCAGCTGCTGGAGGTGGCTTGGTCCCAGGGTTTCCAGCACTTGCAGCTTGAAGCACCTAGAAGGCAGGAGTTTTGTCATGAGTCTGTAAATGCTGCCTTTTTGCATAATGGTGATAAGAAAATGTTTTTAAATCAGTATCTCTGACAAGTTGCTTTTAAATCAGGTTTTTGCATACCAGTGCCTGTTCAGAGAGCGACTAAGGCAGCGGTGGTGTGTTTTCCCTCACTCCTGAGAAGAGGGAGGTAATTCTGCTCTGTTCAGCAAGCCCTGCTGGGGAAAGCCCAGGTTCGGGACCTGTGAGGTTCTCACCCTGCTGCTTCCTTGCTGGGAGAGCCTGGTTTGCCCTCTCGAAACGTCATCCTGAGGCATCCTGAATGAAAGTGGTGCTTTGCATGTTCCTCTCCACATCTTCCCAGCATAAGCAGTTCCCGGAGGCTAGGTCAGGCTGGGCTAACATTCACTACCTGCATTAGTCCTGTTCCTACCCGTGTGGAGAAGAGGGCCTGAGTCACTGTTTAAATATATTTAAATACAGATGAAAACCTGGCCTTGAAGTCTGTTATGTACGTGCCTTCTTGTATTCATTAGAGGAGCCTCAAACCCATTCTGCAATGCTCTCTATGACCTCAGTCTGCAAAAAGTGTGATTTTAGCTATTATTGTCACTGGATGCCCTATCAGAGAAGCATGACGGCACTTCCGTTAACATTCCCTTGTATTGCTTCCCCCCACAGCCTCCTCTTTTAGCAAATGAAACGTCTGCACATCTGTATTTACCAGCTGCCCAAAATACAACTCTGGGCCACTTCAGCTTTAGCAATAAGTCTTCCATCCTTGCAGTACCCCTGTGGCCCACGCTCCAGAGCAGGTGTTGGTTTAAGACCTGGGTCTGTGCGAGAGGGATGGAAACAAACTTCGCATGGGTACCAGCCTTGTTCTGCTGGTGACGGTGACGGCCTGGCAGCCCCTGGGGCTCCAGCTGGAGCAGGTGACTGGAAGGAAAACACTTCAGCATCTCTGCAGGGCCACAGCCCTGGAGGGCAAAAGCAGCCCAGCCCAGATCGCCCTCTGTGCCTGCCAGGCTACCCAATACATAGAGGGAGTGAACCAGTCCGTGCAAAAAAATCCTCCAGGTCGCAATTTGATATTCTTCACTCTGCTTATAGTCATTCTCAATTACAGGACACAAGTTACAGGAGCAGAGACAGTCCCAAGGCAACAGACACCTGCTTGCCATACCTAACCCGTGTAACAGCCCTCCCATCAGCCGCACATACCCCCTTCCTCCTGGCCTGTCTGAGCCCCCCCCTCACACAGCGTCTCTGTGTTGTGAAGTGATGGGCAAAGCGTAGGCTCCGCTTCCCAAAAGGCTTTAGGCACCCTGCAGCACCCTGCTGTACCCCTTCTTCAGCAGCACCCTTCGATGAACCGCAGCTGGGACGGTGCACGGAGAGAAGCATTAAGGAGAGGCTTGCAAGGGCGACGTCTACAAATCAGATGTGTAGCAGGGAGAGGGTATTCCAAAATCCTCCCATCGGAGCTGCTCAAAAAACCATTCATGACTGGTGGTGGGGCAGATCCTCAGCTGAAGCAAAGGGCCACCCCCTCCTCTAGGGCCCACATCGCTCCAGCCAGAGGATTTCAAACGCAGCGAGAACAACTGCAGCCTGCAGCTCCTTCCTCCCTTATCGCCACATCTTGAGTACTATGCAAATAACAATGGGGCATTGTTAGGCAAAAGAGATTTAATTGCAGCCTACACTCCCAGAGAGGGTAAGATAGGCTTTTCTTCAGATCTTATCTCCTGTCTTTATCTTCTCCTCTCCCCCTCTCTCATCCTTTCTCTCTCCTCCAAGTTTCTCTTTACTTTCTTTCATCTTCCAGACAGCAGCCAGTGACCAACCCAAAATGTATGAAAGAAGGGAGGGGCGTCCTTTTTTTTTTAACGTTTTTCAACGGTTTTTAAATCCTTTGGAGTGTTTTGGCCAGCAGGAAGGATTAGCAGTAATTCCCCTGCCATCGCTTGCTTCCGATGCTCTGACAATTCATTCTCCTTAGATCCCCTAAACTCACTGCTGAATACATTAGCCAGAGGACACGAGTGGGCTTGAGGAGACCGTTCTCCCGTGTCCCCACTCCCTGGGGGTCCAGTTTAACGCACCCACCAGAGGCCCCTGGGTGAGCACTTCTTCTCTTTAGTAACCCGAAACAAACCCAGACCTGCCCGACGTGGCAGCGCTGGGATGCTCTGCAGTGGTTCACCTCCCGCGCCGTGGGATTCGCCAGGCGATGCCTGGAAGTCGCTCATCTCAGCCATGGATCTGGTGGGAGCCCATGCCCCCTCCCCTGCTCCCGGGGCGCAATTCCTCTGTTTTCTTTTCCGAGCAGTGTATTCTGCTGGGAAGGGCGCGCTACCACCCCTGCCTGGCTTTGGATGCTGCTGAGCCCCCTTAGGTGAGAAATGCTGCCTGTTGTCTTTGCCCTGCCTGGTTTTCTCTGTTGGTAAAATGGAGACCACAGCCTGCAGACTGTGATTTACTGGAGTGAAGCACTAAGAGGTAGGTGGAGTCTAGATCAGAGCCCCTGAAAGCTGCACTTTCTGTTCCTCAACTCCGTTTCCCACATCTTGGGGTTTTGAAATCCTTCTCTGCAGCTCTGCCCCACGCCAGCAAATGCGTGTCTGAAGCCAGATCCTTCCAACCCCTTTCCTATCACTGGTCCTGCTCGTGGTCACATAAGTTTTGCTTTCTTTAAGGGACGTAAGCGCACTGACAGCAGCACAAGAAAGAGCGGTATTTCGCCCCCAGGACCCTCTTTGCAATTCTGCCTTAGCAGTAAAGCCCTCCCTGCTGATGTATTTCTTTCTGCCATCCCTTCACTGACGCTGTAAGTATTAAAATAAGCTGTTAATACGAAAATCCACAGTCTTCCCCTCTCTGTGCTCCTCCCGAGACTGTGGCCCATGTCTTTCTGACCTGCACAGAGTCAGCAAGTTTCAGTTCCCTGCCACTTGCCCCCCCTGGCAGCCCGTGTCTTGCACGGTGCTGAGCTGGGCCAGCCCCGCTCTACGCTCTGCTGGTTTTCCCCCACCTCTCGCTGCCCCACGGAAGGCAGGTGGGTGACAGGATTCACCCCTCAGCCTCAGACAGAAACTGCCTGAGCTGTGGTATTCAGAGCCCTGATGGAAATAAAAGGATGTCTGCCTGCTAAAAAGGGCCATGGCTGGAGAGCAGTCCTCCGCTCTGACCGGGGAGATGCCCGCGGAGGTCCCCTGTGCGCTGGGGTTGTGCCCTCCCGGCATCCCTGGGGCTGCCAGCGGGGAGAGAAGGATGACAAGGTGCTGGGACTGGAGCCTGAGCCAAATCTGGGGAGTTGCTTGCCCTCCTTGATAGCTGCTCCTCTTGGAAAAAAAAGGGAATGTTTTATAAAGAGCTTCATGAAAGGGAAGTATATCATGATTTCAGTGTGAGCAGACAGCAAGCGAGATAGGAGCATCCCCTTAGATTTGCCTGCCGGAGGTTATTTACCTCAGGAAGCTGCTGAATAAAAGATACAAAAATACAGCAGAAAGTAGTATTATTTGCTCCTTTCAAAGGATGATGGGAGGCAGAAAAACATTATAAGGGGTATCTTTGAGTCTTGCCAGCCTGGATTTGTCAGGGCAGAGTTTTCATGGAGCGCTCCCCAGGTGACCCAGTTTCTGAGACACAGGCACAGACACACACACACACACCTTCTCACACACACACACACACACACACTTCGAGCCGCAATCCACAACTTTAATAACTGTGTGACATACAAAGGAGATTTTGATGCAAAGTGGAGCTGACAGAGAAGTGGAAGGAAGTATCTGTTTTTTTGCCTTTTTTTTTTTCTTCCCATCCAGTGTCACGCCAGGATTACAGTCAAGGTGGTTTCAACCTTCAGCAAGGACTGATGTTATTGTGGGTTCTGCTTTTAATGACATTTAACAAGACGCGGTAGCTCAGGGGGAGGGGAAACAAGGGTTTTCTTTTCTTTTCAGGAGGAATTTACTAGGGCTGTCAGGATTAAATGCATGAAGTGAATACATATGGGGCTGCAAAGGGGGCTTAATAGCTTTGCTGCCAGTAACCACAGAACAGCTCTGAGACGGGGTTTGCGAGCCCTGTCATGCATCCGATGAAACATCTGTGTACGTGGAATTGTGCATTTGAGGCTATGTCACAGCGACATGGTCACGCTGGGATGACTTTGCTGTCATCTATGGTTTTCTGGCTGTGGGTAAGGTGTGGGTGACGTGAAGGTATAGTTATGTAGCTGTAATCTCTGTTTGTTTCTGAAAACTTCCCCTCAAGGATGAGGTGGTGGCTGCTCCAGTCCAGGTGACAAACGTCACTTCTCTCACCATGATTTTATCAGACTTTTCTATAGGATTCTGCAGCCCGAAGGCACACATTAGCCTGGGCAGGTTTGCCAGGACCCCAGGGCGGGTGCAGGTTGGAGAGATGCTCCAGGTTGTGTACTCAGCTAACCAGCTCAGGATTGGTCTGGAATGGGTCCAAGCATCCCAAAAAGCTCACATCCTTCCCTCGGTCATGCCAGACTGTTGGACTGAGTGCACCCAGGCTGATTCTGGCTGATTCCATATCCTTAAAGGAAAACATAGAATTTAATACTTTAGATTTTAGTACTTTAATACTGCAACAAAAGGCTGTAAGTGAAACATCCTCATAAAATCTGGGCCATAGGAAGGAGCTATACATTGGAGAGGAAGGAACAACAGGTAAAACAACCAAAGCAGATGAATGCTGGGCCAAAGTCCGTCCCTTCCTGAGCTTTCCCAGGATTTGTTCGTGGTGGTGAGAGTCCTTGGAGTGGCGTTTTGGCTTGGACCTCCATTTAGAAAACATTCTTTAACTGTATATAAACTGGTGATGCCTTGTGCCCCTCCAGGACGTTCTAAGTGGCTAGACTCAAACTTCTGAAAACACAGCAATGGGGAAATGGGGAAGACAGCACTACCGCAGAGCTACCGCAGCCCTAATTGTATGAGCTGGCAGAAGGCAGTGGGCATAGCTCAGTAGAGATGGTGCCAAAGAAAGAGGAAAATAAAAGGAGAAGGTGCTATTGTCTGTGCTGTGTGGTGGTGATGCAATTCCCACATGCATTTCAGTCATATGAACTTTAGCAGATGGTGGACATGTTTGCTGGACTAGGTTGGGAGACCTTGTCAGAAATCCCCCCACATCTTGAGGCTTCCAGTCTGCTCTATTGAAGAGATCCAGATGCTGAGGCTCTGGCAGGGACCTCCTCCTCTTGGGGACTGACAGCTCTTTCGTGAAGGGACCTGGCAGAAGGTGCACAGCCCATTCAGCAGGAGCGTCTGCTGGCACCCCGGTGAGATAGCCAGCTAGAGGAAAATGAGCTCTCACATGCCAAGCAGGTTGTACACCTTGAGCAGGGTGGTGGTGACTTGCTGTAAGGGAAATTTGGTGGGTTTGACTCATTTGGGGGAAAACCATTTGTCTTACGTTGTGGGGAATTTTCAATGGGCCAGTGTGGGGCTCTTGTGGGGAACAGACAGTCCTCAGTGGTGAGCACAGAGCCGCACCAGTGAGGGTATGACACATGGTGGGATGTGTGTGTGTTGGGGAAATGCAGCCTTGAGCTCCTATTTCTCTGGCCAGCCCCTGTTTGGATGGGGACCCCTCTCTCCCCACCCCTCTAGCAGGAGTGGAGGGCACCCACCAGGCCAGAGACCCTGTGCCCTGTGGGACGAGCTGGCCGAGAGCTTCCCGGTCGCTCTCGGAGCTGATCTCGGAGCAGATGCACCAGGCCAGCAAACAGGCTGCTCTCTTCTGGCTTAGTGTGATGGAGTGGTGATAGCTGCGTGTTTCGTTGCTGCTCTTTGCATCTGATATCCAAACACAGCGCGGGGAAATGACAGCAATATGTGTCCCCCTGACACCCAGAGAATATAACGATATTGCTGCGAAAATGAGGCTGCTGCCGCACAGCTAAACTCTGAACCCTTCCCTCTGCGAAGGAGCTATGATTAGAATCTCATCTCGCTCTATATTGCACAGCACCTGCAGAAGAAAATCCCACCCAGCAGCACGTAACTATTTTTAAAAGCCTTTTTCTAACAGGCTGGGAGATGGGGCTGGTGAGAACGCTGCCGGTGCCATGGATTTCTTTCAAAGCCCTTGCAGAAGAGGATGGAGCTAGACTTGGGGAATGTGGCTCAGAAAAAAGGAAGTGGCAGAGTTATTTTGCCAAGTCTGAAGCTTGTGCCAGCTCTTCGCATTGGAAAGCTGAATTTCAGCATCTTCTGCGTCTGTTAAGTTTTTGTTAGGTTTGCTGTACCTAAGTCAGTGAGATCCCTCCAGCTGTCAGAAACTTGCTGTGTGAGACTCGTGTCCTTTGAATACATGTCCAGACACATGAGAGGGGTGCAGGGGTCCATTTCACGGGAAACGTGGGCAGGAGGATGTCCCAGTGATGCTCTGCTCTCCCATTCAGGGCTGTTTCTCGGGTCGGTTGCCTGCAGCTTCTAGGCACCGCAGAGGAAGAGGTGGGGAAAGTCACAGCAAACGGGCAGAGAAGACCAAGGGGCTAAAACATACGTGCCCTTGGGATGTGGGACACGATGAGCTGTGAATTTTGGGCTGCCAGTTCCAAAATGGCACTGGACATTTTATAGGTGAATAAATCTACCAACAAGCCCCAGTGGCAACGGAGAGGGAGCGTAAGTGCGGACGGTCTGAAGCAAAGCCCCACTTTCCACTTGGTATGCTGCTCATGGACGGAGTTTTACACTGTTCAAACATAATTCGCTCTCCCTCTCTGAATGGAACCAGAGAAGTGTATTACATTTATCTTAATAAAACAAGTCGCTTTGCAAGCAGTGGAACATAGGAAGCCTGGTTTCCTACAGTCGTTTCCCATGTGGGTTCTCTGGTGTCTGATAGAGTGGCTGAAATCATATCACATCCTGGGAGTGGCATGGAAAGTGGAGGGACGGTGGGAAGAAGTGCTAATTTGAGTATATCCTCCCTTATAAAGCTTGTTAGAACTTAATTCCTCTGAGATGTCTCTTCTTCCATCAAATCTGATTGCAGGCCGGCAGGTTTAGTAAGCTATCGTGCCTGTGGGCCAGCTAGCCCAACTTTTCCTTGGGAAAACTGTGTTAAAAAAAATAAACAGACTTGACCTGAAATCCCTACAAATTATTTGTCATTATATCCCACAGAGTTTGACCCACATACCTGGCTGACATTTATCACCAGGGCTCTGTAGCTATGATGAAGATTAGCATTAACCTGAGGAAAAGGTCCCACTTAGTATGTACCATTGACCATACAGTTTGCAGATGGAGCATGCAGCATTAAATAGGTGTACCCAGCCACAAAACTGCTTCCCATTTTGTATAATACAGGCCAACAGAGATTTGAAAAATGTTCCATTTCTGTATAGAGAGACTATTTTTAAAATTGAACAGTAAGTTAGTCCTCTATTGACTTTCAATTTTCATCCTCTTACATTTCCATAGCAACTCTGGCCATTTATGCATTTATCTTTGTATTTAACTTTCCTCTTTCATATCATTTCAAGTGGACTCAAGTGCTGCGAAAGGGTTAAACCAGTCTTTCAAATATCTCCCCATTTTTAAGCAATTACTTGAAAATACACACATATATTTTAGGCTAAATTGACAAGTTTGTGGTTTAATGAAAACTGTCTCTAGAATATTTGCCCTGAAAACCCCTTCAGGGCGATAACAAGAACGAGTCACAGCCTCTCTCCTCTCACCTTGCCTTCTATTATTACTGTGTTCAAAATGCTCATACGGAATCTAAACTTGCAGCTGCGATAGCTGTGACAGTCAAATGTCTGGGTATTGGGTGAACTTACACTTTGGCAATTCTGCCTTTTTTTTCTTTTTCTTTCTTTTTCTTTTTTTTTTTTTTTCCCTTAAGTATTTGCATGTGTATTTGGGAACAATGAGAAAGCAAGCGCACTTCACAACTTTTTGTGCTTCTGGGCTTGAGGCAGAGATGTGAGTTCACCATGGCCATCTACAGTGCAGGGTTAAAGTTGCCACCAACAAGCTGGAAGGTGTTTGGTGGGAATGTAGTAACCTCCTCTGAGACCTTGCTGTCCAAGAGAGCAGTAAGCCAAGTGAGCACCACGGTGAACCTCCATGCATGACACTGGAGAACCCCACCAAGTAGGCATTGTTGGCTGAGCTCTTTGGAGAGAGGATTGGTCTTGAAGTCTTCGGTAATGTCTGTATGGGGCACTGGGAAGACAGCTTTAAGGTCAGTAATCCTCTCCTAAATTCACACTTGCCATTTCCATCCTATAGTTTCATAGTGCTGTTAGCTGGAAACTCTGGTTGGGCTTTCATCCTAGCAACCTCTTAACTTTCAATTTACATTGTCAATGCTGCTTCTCCTTTAATGCCTTCCCACCCCTCCTCCATCCAGTTGATTATTCCTACCACTTACTGGGGAAGGATATCACCCCCAGGGTGACTTAATTGCAGCACAGGGAAAGATGGGGCATGTTTCCCTGGAGACCTGGTGAGACACTGAGGTGAAGCACAAGGGAGAACATGCAGCTTTGGGGGGGCTTTTTCACTGTGACTGTGTTCACCTTGGGCACTGATAACCCATGGTCGCTCTGCAGCAAAGACCTACCCAACTGACCAAGGTGCTTAAGTGCCAAAGGCACTTTTAAATTTTTATTTTAATGGGCCCGGGACTCTAAATCTCATTGACTTTCAAATCGACTGTGCAGATCAATGCACAATGCCCTGACAAAGCAAGATGGTTTCCTACACAACGTCCTCCCGCATGTCAGCCAGTCCACTTTCACTCTGCCCCAGCAACTTGGGATTCACTTCTGATTTTCTGCAACTGGGTGATTTCTGATGAGTCCCAGAGCCAGACCTTCAGGTTGTTTTGTGCAAAGATAAATAAGCAACTGATGGAACTGATGAAACTATATAAGTGCCTAACTCCCATTGGCATACTGAAATCTGTTCCCTAACCTGCTTAGGTGCATCTGAAAATCCTACTAAAGCACTTCCTTGCATCTTTAAGCACCTAAACACCTTAGAAAATGCATTCTTAGATCACTTAGGGATGGAAGGCCAGAGTGGTTCCAGAGGATTTGTGCTCCTAACTCACTTGCTGCTCCCTAAAGAAATCTCTGGTTTTGCCTGCATTGTGCCGACGTCCCATGTCACCTTCCCCTTCCCTTCCATCACTTGTATTGTTCCTTGGCGAAGGACTCTAAATAATTCCTCCCCCTTCCTTACTGTTGACACCTTCCTGAGTATTTGCAGGCCGTTATTAAATCACCTCTTTACTCATCCTTTATCTGAGCTGTACATAATTAGTTCCTTTAATCTTTCCTCATAGGTCAATCCTTCTAAACCCTTAATCATCTTTATCTCCTTTTCCTGGAGCCCCTCCAATTTGCTGACACTTTTTTTTTTTTTTCATTTTATTTTGCATCATGAAACAGCAAAAACCACAAGTCCCGAGTGCTTTTCAGACCGACCGACGGCAGTGTGGGGCTGTGGGTTTCCCTGTGGGATTGCCTCTGTTTGCTTCTGGCACAGCCTGGTGAACAAAACTGGTGTTGGAAGGGAGCAAACCACCTCCTGATAATAGCGATTTAGCTCTGCTAGCGAGGGCTGCCTCTCCACGCTGTTCTTTGCTGTCACGAAATCTCCATCCCTTTCCAGCTGAGTGCTTTGGGTGGCAGAAAGAGGAGTAAGATTCCCAAGTGTCTCAAGTTCACTGTCCAAGCACAGAAGCTGAGCAGCTTCATAGCACCACTGGTCTTGGATGCATCCAGCTCCTCCTGGTAACGATGCTCAGGGGCTGGCAGGTAGGTGCTCTGCAAGAGGGGCGAGGAATGGGTGTCCCGACAGTTCTGGAATGTGCTGGAGGTGTTGGACTATGGGGATGGGGGAAGGCAAGAACCAGCACTGGCAGCTGGAAGGAGACAAAGACTCTTTTATTGCTTGTACACAGAGGAGAGGTGATGCGTCACGCATTTCACCAAAAGGAGCTCTTTTTTGCCAGGTTTTGTGTCCCTGCTAGACGAGGTTATCAGCGCTGCTATCCTGACAGCCCTTTGCAAGGCAGATGAGCTGTAAGAGTCTATCACTTCTGTCCACGTGGGCCACACCACCAGGCTGTTTCCCTTGGCTGTTAGTCCCATACCCCTGCGACTTGCCACCTGCAGGAGCTCCCACCTCCCTGCTCTTGCCAGGGAAGGATGCTGCTGAGTTCCCACCCCTGGTGCTGCATCCCAAACACAAACACACTGTGCCAGCTCCTGCCTAGCTCCCTATTCCTGCCTGGAATAGCATGACCTCTTTTGCTTTGCTCATAAGAATACTGTTTCTGTGCTTTTATTTTTATTTATTTTTTACATTATATTTCTCTTCAGCCCTTCCCTCCAAGGAGCTGAGAATCTTTCTCATCTGATATTGCATTATCCTTCACAATATCCTTGGCTGGTAACACCAGGATGGGGAAACTGAAGCACCACAGAAGAGATGGGAAGCAGAGCCCTGTCCCTCCAACCTGTGTTGGTGGTCCTAGTTCCTCCGCTATCGGAAAGCACATGGCAAAGGCCCCAGGAAGAGCAGGCTTTCTGGGGGAACATGGTGGAGCCGTGACCACATGGAGTCTGTTTAGGCAGTGCTTTGCTTGGCTGTCTTATCCTAAATGAACACTTGCCATTTTCTCTCTGGGAAGCACAGCTTCTCCTTTCCTGTGAGCAGGCACACCAGGGTGCTCCCTATCTCTGCCTAAAAGCAAAGGCCACCTTCATCTCCTTTCCTTTTATTAATCATAATTTGCCTTTGAATTGGACTGATTGCAAAACAAAAGAAAGCCATGAGAGGGTGGTAGAATTTTTCAGCTCAAACCTGTCTTGTGGTACTCCTAAAACATCGAAAGCCTTAGCCTGTTCCGCAGAAATGGGAGCTGCGAGTGACCGTGACCAGCCCTGGGGAACACTCCCCCTTCACAAGCTGCTGTGGTTTTTTGCGCAAGAAAGACCCTGGCAAAGCCACCACAGCTGGTGGTTCTCCACTCAGCAGCGAGGACTAGACACCCTCTGACAGAGATGATAAAACCTGCATCTTCAGCTATCTGTCATTCTGCAACAAGTTTGCTTTCCCTTTTTCCACCCATTCCAGCAAAACCTTACAAATGGTGCATGATAGTCATCCTGACTCCTCAGGGGACGACTGGGAGTTTGACCTGGTCTGGCGTGCCACAAACAAGGTGAGATCTGGCTGCTTATGTGGAAGGAAGCCATTTTTGTGCTGTGGTGTGCACATGTGGTTTCCAGTGACCGTTATGTGCTCCAGCTGTGGTGTGATGGTATGAGCAAAGGATCGGGCTGTGGCTCTCGCTGGAAGTGGGCTGGTGGAGTTAAACAGTGGCGACTACCTCAAATGTGGCTAGAGGTACCCGCTTGTGCATAACGAGGATGTAAAGCTGCATGTTTATGCAGGTACTCCTGGAGATCATGAGGGAGACTGCTGACAGAGAAGTTTTCGCTTGTCAGGATTGTGAAACACTTGATCGATGTAGCAAGGGTCACCCTGAGCCTAAACAATGGCTGGAAGCAACGTGACCTTTAAGAAGAGATTACCAAAGTGGTCAAAGTCTTGCCATCCCATTCCTGCGCCCCTCCCAGCGGCTAACAGCACAGTCCCAAGCCCTCAGGGAGCCCAGAGCAGCAGTGGGGCACCCACCCTTCACCTTCCTCTGACACCAGCAGCGGGCAGGCAAGCCCAGTGGTGCCTCTCGTGTACCGCTTCACTGGGGATTTCTGAACCCATTCCCTAAAGCTGAACATGCCTGGTAAAAAGAAGACTGCGTCCAGCTCTGGAGCCCCCAACATCAGAAGGACATGGACTTGTTGGAGCAAGTCCAGAGGAGGCCACGAAGATGATCAGAGGGCTGGAGCACCTCCGCTGTGAGGACAGGCTGAGAGAGTTGGGGTTGTTCAGCCTGGAGAAGAGAAGGCTCCGGGGAGACCGTAGAGCCCCTTCCAGTCCCTAAAGGGGGTACAGGAAAGCTGGGGAGGGACTCTTCATCAGGGAGTGGAACCATAGGATGAGGGGGAATGGTTTTAAACTGAAAGAGGGGAGATTTACATTGGATATTAGGAAGAAATTTTTCGCTCTCAGAGTGGTGAGATACTGGCCCAGGTTACCCAGAGAAGCTGTGGATGCTGGAGGTGTTCAAGGTCAGGTTGGTTTGGGCTTTGAGCAACCAGGTCTAGTAGGAGGTGTCCCTGCCCATGGCATGGGGGTTGGAACTAAATGATCTTTAAGGTCTTTAAGGTCCCTTCCAACCTAAACCGTTTGATGATTCTAAGACGTCCAGGCCATTTCTAGTCTAGGAGTCTCAGAAGCACTCACGAAGATCAGATGCAGCTGCTCTGCCTGGCATGTTCTGTGTGCGCACACACGTGCAGAGGAGGTGCACACTAACTCTCTGCCCCCCAAGCACAGCACAGGCACTCCATGCTTGTGTGCTCTCTCAGGAGCCACGCTGCGTCCTCTCCCTGTTTCTGATGCAAGGGGAGATGAGGACTGTCTGTGTCATATCCTTGCAATGGCTTTTATGAAACCCCATACATCCATCTCCTGCTGCTTGGAATTGCCACAACCACTTCAGGCCCCCTCTGAGCTCTGATGTTTCCAGATGGGACTATTAGACTCCCTAGGAGTGCAACTGTAAATATCTGCAGAAATGCCACCCGCGCACCGCAGTGCGGGAGCATCACTAACGCCAGAGCTGCCTTGCTTCTGCGCAGTTGCCTTTGTTCATGAAAGGGGCTGCAGCTCCCTGAGGGCTCAAAATCAGCAGCGTTTTGCAGCAGCTCTGTTGTCAAGGCTTGCGCTCCATAGCAGGAAGAACAAAGAGGTGGATGCAATTAGTGCATGGCGGGAGAGGGACAGAGCCATCCTGTCTCTGCCACTGATGTGTCAAGAGGCCGTGGTCATATTACGGGACCCAGTTGTTTTGGAGTTGCATGCAGATGAGTCCTTGGAAGCTGGGAATGTCTTCTGTCATATGAATAGCATCAGCCACTGAGACTAGCCTAATTTTGAGTGGAACCTTTGCCATAATGGTAATAATAAGCTTATCAGTGTCTCTTTCTGCCAATAAAAGTTGTGCCCTTCCTGAGATGCCTTTTCTGCATATTTCCTTTTGAAGGAGATGTTTTGTGTTGCTTCTTCCACCCAAAATGGATTCTGGTGGCACTGCCAGTGCTGGGTTTCTGGAGGCAGCTCGCTAAAAGTGAATCTGCTTTTTAACCAGCAAAACCAGCCGTACCATTAACTGACTTCCTGCGCCACTGAGCGAGTGCGCTCTGCGGTTTCCCTCCTCCCTCGTGCTCTCCTCACCGCTGCAATGGCCGGCTATTGCAAATAGTTTCTCCGAAAGGGTGAAATCCCACACTGTACTCAACTTGGTTGCAAAACTCCCGGTGTCTTCAAATCCGAATACGGTGTCGCCAGCATTTTAAGGAACACAGCAGGGAAAGCCAGAAGCAGATGCCTCACCCTGGGAGCCACTTATTTGGAAGCATCTAAACTATCTTGTTATCTTTCGCTTGTGGGGGTGTTTCACAGAGCTCCTCCAACACAAGATGCAGACCTTCCCATCCTCCCCTTTCCTCCATGCATCATGCCACAAACTGGGGTGACTACGACCTTCTCTTGACATACAAGATGAGGGCTTCTCTCAGACTGGTTATGCAGCATCCTTGCCTTTCCTTGCCCTATCCTGGCCCTGCCCTGCTCTACCTCACCATGCCCTTACCCTCATCCACTCCTTGCCTTTGCCATCACTGTCTCCTTCCCCTCGCCTCGCCCTTGCTGTGCCCTTGCCTCACCCTCATCATCGCCTGCGCCCTCGCCACGCATCGCCCTCACCCTTGCCCTTGCCCTCACCCTCTTCCTCTCCCTGCCCTCTCCTCGCCCTCTCCCTTGGCCTTGGCTCACCCTCACCTAACCTTTGCCCTCACACTCATTATGCCTTAGGTCCCAAATGTGCTCCCATCCCTCCGGGAATTGCATTTCATTACATATCTAGGCAGACATTAGGCACCAGAGGGTTTAGGAGAATAGTCTTGGAGGATACACTTCTCCAAGAGGAATATACTTTCCAGATTGCCATTCAAATGGATAGCATGACTGGCAGAAATTTAAAACTGATTTAAAAAATACACGCTGTCGTCAGAAGTCCATTAGTGGTTCAGTCCTGAAGAAATTTGAGACGTGGTCACTCCAAATCACACGAGTGTCCAAGTAGTCTCATGAAGTAGGTTGAAGTTTGAGTTTTCTCGCAGGGAGAGGCACAGAGGTGGGGTGGGAACCACCATGTTGAAAGCAGTCATTTTCAGGTCGGCTGGAGGCTGATCCTTTGGGGACACACTTATCCTGAAATAAAAGGATAGAATTTTCTAGCAGTCTAGCCTGGCTGCTGATTCATGCCTTGGTTTTGTTTCTGGGGATTTTTTGGGGGGGTTGTTTATTTCCTCTGGGTTTAGCAGGTACCAGTTTGGAAACAAAGGGATCCTACGGCAATAAGGGACTATGTTGAAGGGATCTCTGCGGAGAAGCCCTAACTGGCCCCAACTTGGAGCAGGGAGATAGGAAAGTACAAAATGAAAGGTTAGCTTTTTCTATGTGCGCTGATTCACCTACCCACAAGAAATTTAGGGAAATTTATGAGAACTCCTCACATGACTTCGTTTACAGGCAACACTTCTCAAAATAGCCTCTTTCCAAACAAACTTGCATACACCAGCAGCTTCTGTAGAGCTCCCAGTTCTGTCACTGGGGTCTTGACAGCAAAGCCACAAGTCAAAATATTATCAGCAGCTCCGGCTTTATGAAACCAAAAGTCACCACCGAGTTCCTCAAATCCTTGATCCCTTCGGCGAGGGGCAGCACTGATGACCCTGGGATCTACCCACCTCCCTGGAACAGCTCCCCCCTCCTAAATACTTTCAAATAAATAGCCAAGCAGCAAGAAACTCAAAGCCTGGGAGATCTGATAAGCAAGCATTTGTCCCCTTCTTCTGGGTAGTGATGTGCAAATAGTGTCTGAGGTTTCCAGCCAGCGCAGGGTTGTGCTGTTTTCCCTCAGACTCTCACACAATCCCAGGAAGAGCTGAAGGGATCTCTGCAGGGAACTCCTGTGACCTGCCCCATATTAGCAAACTACATCGGAGATGGGCTTTAAAGCCACCCGTCCCTTTCAAAACGCGCCTTTGAAAACTCAAGACTCCCTCGACTCTGTGGGCTGAAGTGAGACACTTTCACGCCTTTGAGAAAATGGTTTATCATATATATATGAGAGAAAAATAAAGGATAAAGACTATTCTCTCGTCTGTCTGGGGTTTTTTTTTCCTTTTTTTCTTTCTCCCCTTTTCTTTATTTACCAAAAGTACCTCCAAAGCTGATGGCATTTTCTCTGGCCACTGGGAGCAGAGAAAGATTGAAGTCTGAAATATGAAAGATTTTCTCTTGGTTTTTGACAACTTTGGATCACTCTAGTTAACTCTCAGACTCAGTTCAAAGCTGAACTAGAAACTGAAAGGCTGGTTCTGTTTTTCTATTAGAAATGAGCAAGAAATGATTTCTCATCCTGGAAAGAAACATAGAGGCTTAAAATTCCTTGTCCTGGATGAAAAGTCAAAATGGCTAAGACTTCCGTGAGCTGACAAAAAATTAAAAAGTTGCCTGCAATACCTCATTTTGATGATATCAAAGTGTTTCATGTGTGACCTCTTTTTCATTTAAAAAAAATGTTTTTATTATAATCAGCTTAAATTTCAAAACAAAGTGACTTTGAATAAAAAGTTAAAACAGGTTGTCTTAGTCTCATTTTTTTTTTCCCGACAGAAGAAATTCATCAAACTGACTCTCTTTCTGTGAAGCATTTCAATTGAGATTAATCAGCCCTGTTCAAACTGCAAGAGATGTCTTCACAAGATATTCCTGCCCAGCTCTTTCTGTTCCAGAAATAGCGAGTTTCTTGGGACAGGCGTGCATGATGATGGGCAGTGCAGAGGACAGAGGTTTGGGGGCAATATTAGGCCGGGGTTCAAAATGGAGAATATAAGTCTTAAGGAGCCATATCCAAGGGTGAGAAGGATTTCAGCCTTTCCCAAACTTTGAGGACTTGGAGCTCTTAATCAGTCCTAACGCTGAGAGACTGGTGCGTTAGTGCTGCTGATCATACAAAAGCTCTGGGATTCCCAGCTTGCTTGCTCTGGTGCAAGCAGGAAATTTGCTGTGAATGGCCTTTGACATGTTATTTTGGTGTTCCCTCGCAGGATATAAAAGTCCAGAAACAGCAATATTGGGCAAACTAATCAGATTCTTTTTAGCCTCTGAAAAACTCTGATATTTCTATTTGAGCTGTCTGGATTTCGCCCTTGCTTTCCCAAAGCTGGTTTGCTTGGCTCAGGCAGCAGCTGCTGACGGAAAATGCCAGTATTTGAAAGAAGGAAGGAGCAGTTTGCTAAATCTTGGTGCTTCTGTGAGGAGTCATTCTGCTCCGGTGCCTTGCTCACCTTTTCAACAACACAGGTTAATAGGGATGTATAGGCAAAATCCTATGTTCAGTGTTAGGAGGATCATAGAAATTTTCTTGCCTACCAGCTGATTGTATCACCACTTTATTTTTAAAAGCCTTAAGCACAAAGCGACTTGGCTAGGAGCCACTCCAAGGATTCGGTGCTAGACAGAGAGATGACTTGATGCTCTAATCTTTGCTCTTCTTCTGACCTTAATTTGCTCTGTGACCATGAGCCGTTCGTGTAATCTTCCTTGGGCCTAGGTTCTCCAGGGATGGAACGAGTATTTAGTTGTAGAGGAGAGCTGGAAGAAATATCCCTGAAGTTAACCTGTCCAGCCAAATGGTGGCCAAAGATGAGTGAAATTTATCACTCCTAAACCAGCTGTCCTCTGGATGTATAACTTGAACTCTTGGTAGGAACTGACTCATTTCTTTATTATCCTCTTTTTTCCAAGTTTCAGGTGTCCCGGGATTTCCTAGATCTGGTGGATCAGCTTTAGCTTTTCATGAGCTTGAACCCTGGCAGAGTGGACAAGTGGGGTGAAAGACTCTTTCCCAGAGGGCATTTCATCCAGGTGTTTCATCCTGACCATGACAAGGCTGCTCTTCTTCACAGCATCTGCAAAGGGGAGCTGTATCTGGAGTCAATACATTAATTCCTAGCTCTGGCTGAACTTATGGATGATCTAGGAGAAGTGATTTTAAAAAAACGGGATGAAAGAACCCCAATAGATTTGACGGGGAATTAGTTTCCACTTAAGAGAAGAGCTATGCTAGGAATGGTATGGAGGGTGGTCTCTGGGGAGGTAAGGAAATAGAAAGGAGAGGAAAAAACTCTTCTTAAGGAGATGAGGCCTTAGCCTAAGCTATGGAAAAGGCTAATTTCCCAGTATAGACAGATAATAGGGATGAGGATCCAGGGAGCATGGCAGCTGGGTCTGGGGAGATTCAGCCTGGCAAGCTGACACCAGCGAAGAGATCACAAAGGCTTCCCCTCTCCTCCTCGCCTCTTCCTTCCCCAAAGTTTAAAGTTTACCTGTTAATTCCCTTATCAGAAGTTTGTTCTGAGAACTCTTATCTGGATTTTACAGGCAGCTTCTGGCACCAGACCAAAATCAGAGGAAAGCATTTCATTCTTCTCCAGTTGTTAAATGAAAGCAACATTATAAGGCAACAATATTATTCTCATTAATGGGAAGGGACTGTTAATGATGGGAACATATGTGTTTGGCTTTCAAATGAGACTTGCTATCTATCCCTGCTTCTGACCCGGTGCAGCTTAGCAAGGCTAAATCGCTTTTTAAGGCTGAACAGAATGAACCTTAATTGAGGCATTAAAACTACGTTCATTTGATCTTCCTGGGACCCCCAGCCCTGCCGTTGCTGATGGCTGGCTTGGGCTCACCCGGGCAGGCGAGAGGAGCGGCCCGCAAGACAAGTACAGTGCTCGAGAGTGTCTGGGTTTGTCCGTGTTTTTTCTGTCTTTCCCCCCCCCCATCTCTCCCCATTTTTCTCTTTCAAATGTAATTGAAAGTCATTCTTTTAACTTTATTTATTTATCAGCTTGATACATTTGAAATTGCAGGCGCCTTCATCTCAGCATTCATTTCCTTGCCCTTTAATGTGGACCTGACTCAATTCCCCATCTCCTTCAAAGCTGTTTGGTAGTTCTGCGGTGTTCTTCCCCCCACCCTCCTTCCTCCTAATTTCTCCTTCGTCTTCAGCCATGGTGGAGACAAGCAGCCCGGCAGCTCAGGGCCAGGCTTGGCTGGAGATGCCCAGCTGTGCTGCTGGGGAGACTTCGACTGTAAAGGTGGTGGCATCACCCTGAGCCTGTTGTGATGGAGCTGAGGGCAAACGTAGCCCAAACCCAGCTCTCCCCAGGACATGTTGCTGATGAAATCACCACCGTGCTGCATGGTGGAGGAGCCCACCTTTCTCCTCCCTTTGCAAGGTTTGGGGAACTCTCTCCCCCCAGGTTAGGGAGGCAGCTGGGTCCCTCTTCCCCTCCTATTGGTGTGCCTTCTTCCAAAATGAGTCATTTTTGTGCCCTTTTTTTCCTCTTTGCCAGCAACCCTTCAGTGCCTGAACTCACAAGGCTGCCATCAAGAGTAGGCAATTCAGCAGGGAGGCCAGCAGAGGAGCAGACTGCAGAGAATAATTCAAAACAAAACCCAAAAGGTCCTTTATAGTCAACTTCCTTTATGTGGAAGGACGATGTTAATTCTCTTCTCTCCCAGCTGGGGAAACTGAGGCTTGGAAGAAGGAAGTGATCTGCTCAGTGTAGCTGGGATCATAATCCAGGCGTATTTTCTGTTAAATACCTCTGCATCCCACAGCACGACCCGAGGTCCAGCTACAGAGCACCACGGGGTTATTTCTGCAAAGCTCCGAGCTCTGGCCCTGCTTGGCTCTTCCCAGGCACAGACTCAAAGCTGCCTGCAGAGAAAATAAACAACCTGCTTTGGATTTGTCTTGCTGGGAGTTGAGTTGCTTTTTTGCCTTGTCACCAAGATGTGGCGATTAAAGAGATGAACTGTAGGGCTTAGGGCACAGTGAGGGGACCCAGACACTTTGTGAGCTGTCACCTCACACTGTCGGGGTGAGTCTGGTGCAGAGGAGAGCTGTGATAAGGCAGCTGCGTGATGAGACATTGTGCCTAAGGCACTGTGAAAGAGCCCATGAACCTCTTCTTGCTGATGAAAATGGCTCCTTTGTTTTGTTCTGTTTTGTTTTTTATTTTATTTTATTTTATTCCCTCCCCCCAAGCCTCTTTTCATCCCCATATCTTCACTGGTAGTTAATAGATTAATGCATGTCTCAGGAAGATAAATGCACTTTCAGATCTTCAAAAGGCAAGGCAGCCTCTGAAACCAGTGTTTACAACCTCTTTGGCGGGTGACAAGGCAGGCAGCCGGCATGACATGACCTTCAGCTCAGCCTCCAAGGTCAAGCTGAGATGCAAATCCTGGTCCCCAGGAGCAGAGTGGGTACAGAGCTCCCAGTAGCATGGCTGGACCAGTCAGCCATGTGGTGTTTGGGTTTACCTCTATTCTCTGCCAGGGCAAACTCCCCCACCTCTGTCTACTCTCTTTCTTCAGGCACTGAATGAGAGTTTTGGGATTGAGAAGGAAGGAGAGAGGGAAGATGGAGTCAGGGGCAGAGAGCAAGCCAAAACTCTTCAGGATTCAGGACTATACAGATATTGAGACTTTTACTCAGCCCTAAATCCTAGATCTGGACACACCAGTTAGAAAAGAGATGTCCAGCTCCAATGAACGGTGCCACTGGTGTTCTCCACCAAGGGCGAGATCACACCAGTTCTTGCACTCCTTGAAGACCTGAAGTTTGATATAGCTCTGTCTTGGCCATCCCTGAACACCCCATTCTGCATTAGGATAGTCACCCAAGGGTCTGTGATTCTGACTCAACCCTGAGTTTTCCAGGCATGCTTTAGTTATGAGATCAAGCCGCATTCAAACTCCTGAGTTTATAGATCACCTGAGTCCCAAGGTGGCTTTGACATATCTATCCCTGTGTTCGGCCTTCTGGAACAAGTTTTCCTCCAGCTCCTTCCCTAGCCATCAGGAGTCACAGTTTGGTGTCCCTGGCTGCCGGCCGGTGCTGCAGAGAGGAGGAGGGCTGGGGGCGGCAGGTTCTGCAGGGTGGGGAGGAGCAGGGCGGCTGTGTACAGAGCTTAAGTGGTGGCTCCAGGGTGGGAGAAAATGTAATTCTGTTTGAGCAGTTCGCAGGCATTTCGAAGCTCGTCCCTGTGAATTAGGGGCCGAGTGAAGTCATTAAACCCTAATCAAAAGCAGCTAATCAGGAATCAGTGGGAGATCTTCCAATTAATCGCGGCTGGAGCTAAGAGAGCTGCAGCGCTGGCGGCTGGGGAAGGAGGATGGCAGTAAGGAATTAACAGCAGTGCAACGTCTTCTGCCACGGAGACACCCCAAGGGTTCTGTGCCAGCTCAGATGGGCACATGATAGGGCTGGGGCCCTCAAAAGTATTTAGGGGGCCTTAGAAGATACCTTGCCAGCTAGGAGTTCCCTATAATTTCAGAAATGTACTTGGAATCAGCTATGGCTTTGTGGATATTCTGGTGACCCACTGCGATGGAGGTTTTACAAAACTTCTCTGCCTTTTGGAGGGGGAGAACAGCTCTCACGTACAGTTGTTAGCAGAGATCCGTTACCCCACATATCTTTACATCTAAGAGTCTCCAAATGCTTTATGGATTTCATAGGTAAATACTAGCACCTTGACTTTACAGGAAACTGAGTGACATGCAAGAAGTGCCATGACGTCCCAGACTTTGCACAGGCTTTGTCTGCAGTCCAGTGAAGATTTAACTACAGTTAAAATAACAGTCTATGTGCTGGATGCAAAAATAATTCTTGGCTGCGTTGTGATGCCCTGCAAGAGAGGGCACACTTAGCTGATGTTTTCCTCTTCTGCTAACTCATGTTGACAGCTAAGATGACAACCAGTCTCTGCGGTCAGACAGTTAATAACTTCCCACAACCCCTAGACGCTAATCTTCTGATGGGACCATTAACGGGAGCAGCAACCTTTGCATTGCATGGTCTCCTGAATCCGTTCATGGTCATGGTCTCCCACCATACCCTTCTAGACCTAAAGACTTTCTCCTCATCAACCCTGAAGTTAGCAGGCAGTTGTATCCCATGAAAGCAGACAGTGTGTGGTGTGGAGAATTGGGATGTACGAAGGTGCCTGGACCCCTGGACACCTTCTGTGCCATTGAGTCACTGGAATACAATGCCATTTTGTGTTCCTTTCTAGTTTATGATAAAAATCTTCAAGGACACGGTAGACTCCTCTTACTGTTAAAAGCACCTGGGGAAGAGCAGAGGTATTCTGCTGCTTTTGGAAATTCCCTCACTTCCCGCTCCAGAGAAACGTCTCTCTTCATAAATCTTATTGTACCTATAAAATCCCTTCCCGTTCTTTAGCTTCTGCTTGACTCCCTCTAACGTGACTGTTACACTACTGCATTCAGGCTGCGCTATAAAAAGAATAAAGTGCATTGTGTCGGATCGAGCATGGCTGTAAATCCTTGCCAGGTTGGAGTCGACACAAATTGAATTCTATCATGGTTCTTCTTCGGAGTGTTTGCCTTTTAAATTTGCCAGGGATGAGATGCAATTTAGTTTAAGTAACTAAAGTGAAAAGGTGCACAACATTGTTGTAGCGCATTAGCTGCTGAGGTTCAGGTCTGTAGAAGAAGGGGCACTTCTCTATCCAAAAAGCACTACCCAGAAATGCAGATGAATCCAATCTGCAAGCTTGAGTTCACATTTGCAGACAGAACTTAATATTTAGACTCCAAGGACCTGGGCGAATGTCTTCCCAGCAATCTGTGATGTTGGGCAGTTTGGGGCTCACAGATGTCCCCACAGACCTGGCCCATCCTCCCCCAAACCTTGGGGGCAGCAAATCTTCATCCCTGCTGGTGAGGCTGGGGAATTTCCTGTGGTCTGAGGACTTCTTAAACGGCATCGCCTGCCCTGTACCCTGCAGGGCCAAGACTGATGCAGGGCTCTTAAAACTGGCACACTGAGTAGCACGAGTGAGGAAATTAAGCAGTACCAGGGCACCTAAGTTCTTCCAGGGCTTATCTTTCTGACTCAGATGTGTCTTCCCTTCCTTGTCTCTTGGTTTCCTGCAGCCAGAAGATGATTTGCCACTCCCTGCAATGAGCATAGAAATCTTCTGGTTTAAAATTGTCCAGGTGTTGTCACAAGGATGGCATCCCTTGTGACATCTGACGTCACTGTCTTCCTTCCCCTGGAACTTGTTTCCCTACAAGGTTTTCTTTCCTGATCTACTGTCCTGTCCGACTGCTGCTTTCCTCATCGTCTCTGTGACTGTGCTGAGCTATTGATTTCTGCCTTGCTCATTTTGTACATTTGGGAAAGGGGGAGGGATGCCCCAAGGGAAGATCAGGATAAATTGGCAATTTGTCTGTGCCTTGGCTTCTGCATCCCTTATTCGAGGTCTCCATTGCATCCTTGTCCTTGTTCCAATTTTTCTGCCAAATGTCAGTTTTACCCTCCTCACGAGTCCCAGGAGAGCCGTTATTTATGGCTGGTGGAACAAAACCAAACGACACAAGCTGGTACCCAGCCTGCAGGAGGATATCCATCAGTGGGGATTTTAGAGAAAGCCTTTTGTTTAATTATGGGATCACTCATGTTCTCTCCAATCTCTTCCCCCTCCCGGCCTCCCCTTGCATCATATCAGTGAGAAGTCCAGGAGGTACTTCATTCTCTGCTGGCGACTGATGGTTTACTCAAACAATTTCTAGATGTTCTCTGTTCGTATTCCTGCTGGTGCAAACCCTTCTTCATTGCTCAGAATACTTAATACCTGGGAGGAGAGGGCAAAGGGTCATCTGCTTCACAGTCGGTTTGGGAGCTATAAATATTATTCTACGAATATTTTTGCGAAAAGACACGCAGTGTCCCTGATTCCTGTCTCCTTCCCCTCCTATGTAATCAGGATTTTCTTTTACTAAAAAGCAAAACAAAGACCCTAAGGGTCTTCACTGAATGACCATGAGAATAATTTTTATCAAATCCTTCCCTATTTGCTCTGTTTCTTCTATGGCAGATGCCTCAAACAGTTTTTTTCCAGAACCCAGACAGTAGTGTCTGGAAATGCATCTTGAAGTAGACTGAAGTTCTGTCCTTCGTGGTAAGTCACCTACCAGTGATAACGTGCAGGTAAAAACAACCTTTGGGAGAATCCCTGCACAGGGCTGAATCCAAGACCTCTCTCTCCCCAGCAGACCTCGTTTGTCAGGTTTGGGTAGTTAGGAGAAGGAGAAGCAGGTATCTCTTCTCTGGACCTCCTGGAGCCAGAAAAATGGACCGGGCTGGATGGAGCAAGGCCATTTGGTTTCTCTGAGGTGCTGACATCTCCTAGGTGGTGGTCAGAGGCAGCAGGAAGGGAAATGCACTTTTTTTAGGAGAGGGGAAAATCCTGTGAGCTCAGACTCTACAATAATTCACCTGGCTGCCTGTCTGGCCCTGAGCCCCAGGAACCCTTCCCAGCCCTGCTTTGCATTTTGCGAATTGTTTCTAGAAATGACCGCTTTTCATGGGCATGTCCCAGCGTGATGAATGACTGAGGACGGCCAGCGAGGATATCTGTCTCCACCGAGGCTCTGTGAGTCAGCTACCCCATGTCTAGCTGCTACTTTTCTGCCTTAAAAGCCTCAATATTCTCCACTCAGCTCACCTTCCTGCTCTTTCCTGGTCTCCAGATCCATTAGTCTGTCTGGGCTGGTACCCATTAAACCGCTGAACATGGGCTACTCCAAGCAATCTAATCAGTGCTGCAGCTATTAAAGGCAGAAATAGTAAGAAACCGAGTCACCAGCGCGGGCAGTCTGGCACTTGGATTAAAAGAGAAGTATTGTGAGGGATTGTCATTGTTTGTGGCGAACCGCAGAAGCTGCTGTGGACAATATTTGATTGCCGTGACAGTGGTTATTAATAAATACTTTGTTAATGCGAAACAGCAGTATTCCTGGATCCAATAGTTGGAGTTTTGCAAGGTTTCCAGTACCAGTGGTCTCTGTGCCACCTCCCAAACGCAGAGAGGCTTGTGCAATAGGGGAATATTGCCTCCTCCCGGCCGCAAGTGGGGAAACTGAGGCACGGGGCGTCAAACCATTTGGTATGAGGTCGCTCAGGCAGTCTGTGATATAGGCACTGCCTAAGGCGAGTAGATCTCCAGAGTCACCAGGGGCCTTGTCCCTTGACTGAGATGCATTTTATACTGGCACATGTATTTTTTTTTCTTGTACAATTTACATCAAGGATTTCCAAAGTGATTTTCCCTGCTGCTGCTGATGGTCCTGAAAAAAAAAAAGAAAAAAAAGAAAAAACAACCCCCAAATCCCCAAAACCTTGGGATCACTTATTTATTAGTGCCTTGGATGGGATGTGTTATGCTGGGGAGGAGGTTTGGGGTGAGTTGGGGGTATAACTGCTGTCCTCGGCACATGGCTTGGGCGTGCTGGCTGTCCTGCTTTGCACAGCCGTCGGCGCAGTCTTGTTTTAGAGTGTAAACAAGTCTGCAGGCAGGAGCTAGACAGAGAGGACTTGGATTTGTGTGCCTTCAACAAAAAAATCACGCTGAGCCAACCATGATAAGAAGCATGCTTGTACAGCTCAGCACAAGCACAGCCCAGCGAGGTTTCCCGGGCTGAGGGCAATAATTTTATAATTACTAGGTCTGACGCAAAGGCAGGGCAGAATCTGCATTTTGTGCTAAATTTTCACCCATGTTCAGAAGTTTATACTTAAGACCCAGCTGGATAAGCCTTGAACCTCCTGGCTGTTCTGTGCCACCCTTATTCCTCTTTGGACGTAGATATATCTTAGATTAAATTCCACCTTTTCTTAACTCTATTTCTGTGTTTATCTGTTTGGATCATCTGTTAAATTCCTTGGAATGAGGTTTCTCAGAAAGAGATGTATTTTTCTTTACATTGTGCGAAAGAGAGAATCTTAGCTGACATCTCTCTGAAGGCAAGAAAAGCAGTTTTACAAATCCCAACTCTACCTCTGGATAAAGTTCAAAGGTTTGCCTGGACAGCTATCCTAGAAAGCAGCTCTTCTACCAATGTCTGCCCCTGGAAAAAAATTGCTTTCTCAGTTTAATTTGCACTTGGTTCAGCAACCAAACTGTGGAAAGCTGGCCAAGAGTTTTATTGGCACATCTAAATTATAAAAAAAATTTAAAAATTAAAAAAGCTATTCACCCTTTTAACTGATACGGCTTATGCTGGCCAAACTTTTAAGTGTACACTTGGCCTTTGTCTGGGAGTTCTTTAAAAATACAGTAATGGAGTGTTGAAATGAAGATGTTGGACAATAGGTGTGCTTCTTGCTTCAAAAGCTCCCAGGTAGGAATTTGCTCACTGGTGACATCCCATCCATCAGAGATGCCAAGGTTTTGTCACAGTTCCCAGTAGAACAAATTGTCACGTAAATCAAAAAAGGTGGAGCCAGTCAAGACACAGGATCTGGCTGCATTTATGGTAAAACTGGGATTCGCATGCTGAAAATTTCTGGTTTCTGCTCCGTCATGTTAATTTAAAAAGAAATTAAGGCAGTTAATTCTCCTTTTGGATGGGAAGAAAGCTGTTTAGTGGATTGAAGTGACTGGAGATTCCACCTTCCCCCCACCCCCCTCATTTGGCATGTGCACATGATTTAGTTATTTCACACTTGGCCTTTGGGAATTTATTGGTATAAACCCCTTTGCACCGTGTGGAAATACATTACCCTCGAAGCCTGAAGACAGGTTTTTCTGGCCTCCCAGGTGATGCCCGAGTTACCCCAGTGGCTGGCTGGCTTCTTTCACAGCCTATAGCCACAGCCCTCAGAGGCTTTTACTGGAAAGGATGCTAATTGCTGTGACTGTTTATTTTTGGTTTGTTTTTTTTTTAAGCACAGGGTATTCAGTGTTTTTCTTAAACCCCTTCCAAGGGGCTGCTTGCAGCTAATGGACTGCTAAAAGCCCTCACCTCCAGCCAGAAAAGGAGTTTTGAAAAATGTGCTGAGGGCTGTGGGATCCGATGTGCCTGGAGAACCTGGGACTGGATTTCCAGGTGCTTAGAAACCACCATTAAAGCAAGTTCTCAGACGTGACCAGTCTGAATCCAGCATGAAAATTAGCTATAAGTTCAGAAGCCTTAATGAAGGCTGGAAACCTGCCTAAAAAGGCTACCGTTTGGTGAGTGCTCCTGGACTTTTAATCGGTGTTCATTCAAGACCTTTTCACTCTTTGGGGAGTTTGCTTTGAATGCGTATGAGATGCTGAAATTTGGAACTTTTCTATGGAACAGAAGTTGTCACATTTTCAGATTCAGAGCAGCCAGGAGTTTCATCCAGCCCATTTGTAATCCCTTCATTTAGATGGAATGAAGCGTTTCGTTCTGATAAGGTCAAAGCATGAAAATATGAATATATTAAAATACGTGTCAAAATGAAGGTAATCAAAATGAGAACTGGAGCAAACACTGTTGAAATAATTCACTCGTTTTTTCCCCTACTATAAATTTCAGCGCTGTGGACACATCCTTATGAAATGTTTTCATGGGAAAACTCTATTTTGCTAGTAGATAGCTACCCTGACCAAAATAATAAGATTTTGATCAACTCTTGGGAAAATACAGGCTTTGGGAGGGCGATGCTTGAGACCCCTAGCACTGCCATCCATCACATCCCTGCTCCCAGGTTTGTTCCTGAGCAAGCCCTGGCACCGCTGCTGCTGCTGGTGTGACTCAGAGGTCCCTGGTGACTCTTAAACTCAGGGTTTGTGCTCGGGGCTGCACAGGGGCTGCCTGAGATAGTGAGATTTAATCCATAACCTTCCTCTGGCTTCTCCATAAAAATCTGCTGGCATCCTTAGACACCGTCCCCAAAGTTGTGTTTGCTGTCCTCTCCCTTGTAGGATAAGAGGAGGGAACGCAATTGCAAGCGAACACCTGAAAATCGATCCAGGCTATAATCATCTTATAGTATTTTAATTGTAGGTCCCTCTCCTCCGATTCCATGGCAGTCAATCATTCCCCGTCGAGTCGGCCGCCTCTTCGCCTCTCTCCGCTTTGCCCCTCTTGGTTTGAATTCAATCTATATGCATTTCCTAGCAAAACAGAAACACCGCGTCCTGTTCCACGCGTGCTCCCTGGTTGCGGTTTCCCCATCACTAGCAGCGTTTCTCCGCCGCTGCCGTCTTCCGCCGCGGAGGGGGATCTATAAAACTTGACTCGTAAAGGGGAAGAGATGGGATTTGACTCATGAAGGGAAGGAGATGGTGGATAGGTGAAAAAAAAGATGGATGCCCCCCTCCCTGAAAAATAAAGAAATATGGGCAGAAAATGAAATAGATTTAAAGCAGCTATCAATCGGTTGCTGTTCCAGCTTTAAGAGCTGTTGAAACAACATAATAAAAGGCAATAAACGAGGGATTTATGACCTACCTGCTGGAAATAGCTTGCTGCATCTATTGTGTGGGGTGAACAGAGTGTGCAAGGCTGGGGGGGATCGGCGCCTGCCTGCCCGGCGTGCACACGTGGCCGAGCCGGCAGCCCCTTTCCGGGGCCATGCACGTGCCCATGGCTCTGCCCTCCAGTTTCTCCCCCCGTGTTCATCTCCTCCCTTCCCCCTCAGCCCTCTGAACCCCCATATTTATGGGCTTGGCATTTTGTGTCTTAAAGACTCGGTTTTGTTCAGTTTGACTAGTAAGCCCGCAATGATTTGTTGCAATCGATGGTGGCAGGCTGGAATTTTAAGGGCCAGGTATTTTACCACTGGGGCTGGACCCTTGAGCTAAACCTTGAAGTCAGGGAAGGTGAAAACATACAATACTGCCTACGGCAGCGTCGAGAAAGGCTTGTAAACTGCTGGCACGTATTTAAATGGCAGGAAAACCACCGGGGGGGAGGAATAAATCTACAAAACCAAAACCAAACTGAGAAGAAGAGAGTGAGTGACTAAACATGGAGATTTCTAATGCCTTCTTCAAGGCTAAAACTGTCCTTTTAAAGAAAAAACAACCTTCCCTCCTGCGCAAAACCCTCAGAGGGTTGAAACTGCAGACATTAGCACAAAAACTAGCAGCATGTGTCTGGTGCAGGATCTGGGCTACCGTGCTGGTGGTAGCCTTGTGTTGTTTAAGGACCGCCGACACAGGAGAGCTACAACTCAGGAGATCTGGAGAGACTAAATAGCTGGAAGATGGTCCTCTGGGCATGGGGAATGGGCATCTACCCTAAATCACCTTTGCAGGTGAAAGTGTCCCGTCTTTCCCAGCCCTGGATGCGAGAGCGGGGTGTGCTGGGTGTTGCTCTGCTTCGTCTCGAAGCCCTGGCACAAAGCCTTCCCATGTAATTCGTTTTCCCCGCTTTCTTCCTCAGAAAGAGTTTTAACCTCCCGCCTGTCACTCTTGCTTTCCGGCCACAAGTTACGTACTTTTGTTTTGCAAAGCGCAGTAAATCTTAACAGTGACATGAGAAGCTCTGGCATATCCGATGCTGTTTGTTCTTTTTGGAGGAAGGTGGGGAGAAAAGCGAGCGGGCTGAGAGGGGTAAATCAATCCACTTTATACAAAGAGAGATGCAGCATGGCACAATGCCGTAATCCAATGGAGCCAGTGCGCGCCGGAGAGACAGATCTGGGACGCAGAGAGGAGGGGTGGCAGGGCTGCGGTAATCCTGTGTCCCTCTTAAATCCCCAGCATGGAACAAAGCCCTTGTTAGCAAATAAGGATTGGGGAGTGGCAGCAAAAAGCTAAATAAATGCCCTTAAATTCAGCTGTAATAAAAAGCTGGGAACCTGCACTGAAGCCCTTTCATAGGCACTTGGGGACAAGATTGTTCTAATTATAAAAGCCCAATCAGAGGGACCAGCAGGCATGAAACGATGGATTAACTCAGCTGCTTGAATCCCAGTCTGTGGCAGAGAGGCAGCAACTGCCTTCTCCCTCCCCCTGCCTTGAAAGGTTTGGGATTCTCTTTATTTGGCCGCGCTTCGGAAACGGCTCCTGTTAACAGAAGGCGAAAGGGGCACAGAGACCAAGAGAAGAAATGGCTTCACTGCGTTCACTCTGTGAAGGGGAGAGCTGGCCTACCTGGCTCTGGTTGTCCCAGGGCTGTCCCCCCCATGCTAAGAAGCCTCTTCACAGAATCACCAGGGTTGGAAGGGACCTCTGGAGATCATCTAGTCCAACCCCCCTGCCAGAGCAGGGTCACCCGGAGCAGGTTGCACAGGATAGCATCCAGGTGTGTTTGGAATGTCTCCAGAGTTGGAGACTCCACCACCTCTCTGGGCAGCCTCTTCCGGTGCTCTGCCACCCTTAAAGTAAAGAAGTTCCTCCCCATGTTTAGATGGAACTTCCTGTGTTCAAGTTTGTGCCCATTACCTCTTGTCCCATCACTGGGCACCACTGCAAAAGGACTGGTCCCATCCTCCCAGCACCCTCCCTTTAAGTATTTGTAAGCATTGATGAGATCCCCCCTCAGTCTTCTCTTCTCCAGACTAAAAAGACCCAAGTCCCTCAGCCTTTCCTCATAAGAAAGATGTTCCAGTCCCCTAATGATCTTTGTAGCCCTTCGTGGTGGTTCCGACTGTAGGGACCTGCAGGAGCTTCTCTGTGCAGGATCCCCTCCCACGTCTGTGGTGCATGTACGACAGCTCTTGTGCATCTCAGCAGGGTTACGGACTGTGGCCATCTGTTCCCCTCCCCTTCACCCCCTCCTACCTTGAAATAGTTGCTGTCTCCATAAATGCAGTGAAACGAAAAGTTAAATGTTTGAGAGCTGCGGATTTGAAAACTGTCGGGAAAGGATCTGGACACCTCAAAAGAAAAAAACAACAAGTTCCCTTCATTGCAAATTCAAGTGTCAGGTCCTCCCTAAGCTATGTCTCTGTCAGAAAATATTTAAGATTGATTAAATAATAAGCCATGGCTTCTCTGAAACCATTGTAATATTAGGACTGACTTTCTAAAACTTCTCTTGGAGTCTCCAAAAGTTAAAAAGTTCCTTCTTCGTAAGAACCATAAAGAAACATGGTGTGAGCGGCTAGAGCCTGCAAGAAAATCCCCCTTTTCCCCAATAATCACAAGACTAACAAAAAGATCATCAGAGTTGGCAACAGCCTTTGAAAAGATGTTTTGGAAATTTGAGTGGGGAGCTGTTTCAGACCCATGGACACCTTGTGCTTGGACAAAGCCCTGCTGATGGCTGTGGAAAGAGGGTCCTCCGCAGTCTCCTGGAGGAGATTCCCACCCCAGGTCAACATTTCTGCTTCCAGTTTCCCCCAGTGTTTCCTCCTCTGCTGCCACCTCCGGGGATTTCCCTCATTTCAATTTCTCACTTCACGTGCAAAAAACAAAAGCAAACCAAAAACCTACTCCTGTCCCAGCCATTTCTCCTTGTCCACCTGAAGCAGACCAATTTTGAGGCAAGAAGTGTGGAGTTAATGGAAATTCTGTGAATTTACAAACAAGCATTCAGAGGGGAGAATGTGCCTATTTATCTCCTAATACAGTGGTTAAAAAAAAAGTCTTTCTTTAATTGCGTTTGGAATCTATTCTAACGATTTACCCAGGAGAGTGTTAAGATGTCAAGGCTTTTTCATTAGTAATATATCCCCAAACAAAATCTTTGTTAAGATAGGCTAAGGCAGTAAATAGACCATTAATTTACAGGAACATAATTAGTACCTTGCAGTTATTCATGAAAATAGTAGGATTTCTTTTGTTGTTATTCAATGGCAAGATTTAAAACAAATATAGAATCAGCAGGTCAAAAAACACACAGGCCAAAAAGCATCAAAGGTATTGATTGAAGTTTCAACAATAACCTTAACTCTACCCCAGTACCTGAACCAACATAATTTATGCAAACAACATACAGTCTCCAAGTGGTAAATAATGAACACAGAAAATAGCATCCAGAGTTTTGAGCAAATATCAATACATAGCTGTAAAATAGCTTGTTTTAAGGGCTAGAGACTATATCCCACATCTAAAATTGGAAACAGTATTTGAGGCATTTCTTTTCTTAAGAGATTGTTGGCAATATTCAGACATAATTTCATTTCCAAGGAAAGTACTTTATTTATTATTATTTATTTAATTGACACTATTAACTTTGTAACATTGGCATCATTTTGTTTAGAGGAACGAGAATGTTCCTCTAAAATGAAATAAAATGTTTTGCAGGGTCAAGATCCTCTACTTTAGACTCTCAGAATTAAAAAAAAAAAATTAATTTGAAAACATTTCTCAATTCAAAGTTCTTTTTGATTATTCTGAATTTTAGATTATTAAAATGAAGAAAATTTCAGTTGACTTCAGACTGACTGAAAAACGAATTTTACAAAGTTTTTTTTATGTCTCCTTATTAGAAAGCTTGGTTTCACACGGGCCAGAAATCAAGTTTGAGCCAATTTTAGCTTTTTCATGTGTATGACTGCAACTTGCAAAGCAAGAAGGAATTTTCAAGGGTCAGGAGCTGTACTCATAGGACAGTAAGGCTATAAATCATGGGCATTGCTCAACAGGTAAAATATTAAAATATATTAGACAGCAGTTAATGTTGCAGTTATAAATAATAGTGAATTACCAGAGTGAAAAAAGAAGCAGTAATAAGGTTATTGTGTGCCGGACCAAGAAGTTCAAAGTTCAGCTGCATCATGAGATGAATGTATTATTGCTTCCTTCCCAGACTAGACCTTTTTGTAGCAGCTGAAGTGAAAACAGAACAAATAAAGCCTCACTGAAAAGAAGGTAACAAGAGCCATTTTAATTTCTTAAATTAACTTCCCTTACTTGTTTGTTACTGCTAATAATGGTGAGGTACTATACAGGTGGGTAAAAAATACTGTGTTTTCTTTATGGGAGTTTTGCCAGGTAGTTTCTCTTTTAAACACAAATATGATCTTTTTCTTTTTCTTTTTTTTTTAAATTGGAAAAATGTCTGCCAGAACAATTTCTAGAAAAAGGTCTTGGGAAACTAAGTATTCAAAGAAATAGAATAATTTCCCCATTATTTGCTTGAATTGCTCTTCCAATGACATTTAAAAGGAGCCCAAACTTAATCTTCTCTCTTTAAGGCTTGTAACTCCCCATTTTGCTGCTGAATGAGAGACCAAAACACGACACCAGAACCGGGGAAACTGAGGCAGGGAGTGATTTCTTACTAGCTGAAGGCTGCAGGAGGAGGCAGCGCTGTCGCTGCCGGGCACTCCCAGGCCAGGTCCCTGATGGCATCAGTGGTGGCATTTGCCAGCGACTCCCTTTCACCGCCGTGGGACCGGCGAGAGACCCCGCAGCAGCGCTGGCCGGCGGAGATGCTGGGATGCAAATCTGGCTCTGCCTTGGCTGCCTTTGTTACCTCTAATCCAGACACGTTGACAGCAGGACAGACTCCTACTGGGACAGTGCTACAGCTTGACCCTGCAGATGGTAAGGATCTCGCAAAGTCTCCGTGTCGTAAAGCTCTGCTGCAGGGTGGAGAATTTTAATAAGGACAGGAAAAAATAGCGAGAGACAGGGAGAAAGGGATACATGGCAAAGAACCTGACCTTATTTCCTCAGAGTGTTTGACTAAATCACACAGCTAAAAATAGGTAAGTGATTTGCTTTGATGCTGTAGGATTTTGCTGATACCACTTTTGTTACACGTATAAATATAGAGATTTAATATAATATTTCCCTTACTGCAGTGTCTCCTATTAAGACAGTGCTAAAGTCTCGAGAGCTGCCGTCTCTGTCTGCTGCTTTAAGCTGTGAGCTACAAGCAGAGACTTCTTGGCTCTGCAACTAATATGATTCTGGCCTCTGGGAAAATGCACTAGAAATTTCTTCCAGGAGGGATGTTTAGTGTCAAGCATTGTCCATTCCTGGTTCTCTGAGACAGTCACTCCAAAACCATTGGGAACTTCCCTGCTTATTTGTTATGAGTGACTGCTTTGGAAAGTTTTGGTCCCAGTCTCCCCCATCTTTATAACAGGAAGGGTAAAACCGATCTGCCTCTGGAGGGTCTCGAGTAAATCGATACACGGGGATGCCGTGAGATGCCCAGGGGTGGCCACTATGAACCCACACAGGTGGTTAGGAGGAGGCCAGTCACTGGTGGTGCACCCCAGAGTCGGTACTGGGGCCAGCATTGTTTCACATCTTCATTAATGACCAGGACGGTGGCACGGCGAGCGCCTCAGCAAGGATGCAGATGATGGAAAACTGTAAGGAGTGGTTGATAGACCAGCTGGTTGTGGCACCATTCAGAGGGACCTTGGCGGGCTGGAGAAATGGGCCAGCAGGAATCCCATTAAGTTAAACAGGGGAGGAAAAACCCCTTACCTGGGGAGGAATGACTGCAGGCACCAGCACATACTGGAGAGCAGCTTTGCAGAGAAGGATGTGGGAGTCCTGGTGGGTACCAGGTTGACCATGAGCCACCAACGGGTCCTTGCGGCAAAGCCAGCCAACAAGCACCTGGGGACATTGGGCAGAGTGTGGCCAGCAGGGAGGAGGTCCTGCCGCTCTGCCCAGCCCTGGTGAGACACCTCTGGGTGGTGGACCTGGGACAGCTTGCTCCAGCTGGCCCTGCTGGAGCATCAGGTGGGTGAGGTGATGGTGCAGAGGTGCCCGCCAGTCTCGGCGGTTCGGTGAGTCTGTTACACGAGTATTGGAGTGAAAGCAAAAGCCTGGACTCTGCCGTGAGCTCCTCTGCAGGGCTTTAGCTCAGCTCTCCCGTACCTGAATGCTTTTTTCCTTTTCTGACTGAGCTGAGAGTGTCGGCTCTGCCAGGCGTCTGAGGCTTGAAGTGTACAAATGGAGAGAATTATTTAATACTAAACAATTATTCTGTTGCATAAAACTCTTGTATTTGTTTACTGAGGAGCCTATGCTGAATGCAAACCTCCAGACAGAACTGTCAGGGAGCAGGAGAAAAAGAGACGGGGGTTTATTTAAATTCAGAGCGGAGTGTCTCACCAGTGCCCATCTTTTTCTTTTTTATTTCCCTCCGTGCTTTCCCTTTCCCATTTTTCCCTCCACTTTTCCTTTTATTCGGTAAACTCCCTGCTGGCACGCAGAGGTACAAGACTCTCCACCTTCTGGATGGACACTGAGGGTTAGTTGTAGATGGGGAAACTGAGGAAACAACTGCGCTCTGCGGACTTGGGTTTCCCAGGCTCCAGGCATGCCTCTGCTCCTCCTGGCTATCTGGAAAAGTCCGAGAGGATGCTGCTGCTCTCCCATATCTCCTGCTGACTCCTCGCCTTTGGGAAAGAGCAACACATGCTCGGATGAACGGTGCTCCTTGCAGAGAGCTGTGTAAATAAAGGCTCCAGCTGGGGGATGCCAAGAGCTGGCACGGCAGGGACTGCCACTCCGTCAACATAACCCTGCTCCTGACGGGCCCCGTTTTGTTGAAACAATTCCTTGCAACGGACCGAGTTTATCTCTAAGTCACTGGATTTACACTGGAGATCTAAACAGCCTGGTAAATCTGCCACTGAAGCACCGGGGTAGCATTTATCTGAGCGTCCCTTTGCGCGGCTGGGGATTCTCCGTGCGCGGCTCGGCCTGGACGTGACTCTCTGCCCCTGCAGCAGGCAGTGTTTGGCTCAGGGGGACTCTTAGCGACCATAAAATGCGCAATTAACCCCCCCCTTCCTACTTCAGACTGGCTCATCGGGCTCCCAAGCTGGGCAAACGTTACAGCTGGGAAGAGATGAGCATGCTGGTTTCAGCCTGCAGCTGCAAGCCAGCTACCCGAGGAAAACCAGCGTTTAAAAATCTGAGCTCTTCCCTCCTCGCCGCGCTCAGCCCGTGCCCACCGGCCACCATGTGCCGTCAGATAAGCCACCTGCCACATCCCCTCCCCTGCCGTCAGCCGCCTCCTGTAGTTCTGGGGGGACAGAGCATCTCGCCTGGTCCTGGTGCTGAGCAGATACAAAAGCACTAAATTAGTTTTCATAGAGCCTTTCGGTCAAGTAGCTCAAAGCCTTTTAGAGATTTTAATTGAGCCTCGGAGTTAACGTAGCCTCACTAACGCGCCGGCTGGATAAAGGAGTGTTTATTATCCCCTGTTTTACAGAGGTGGTGCAAAAAGCTGGGCAGGTGGCTGTGTGGGTTGGGTTGGGGTTGTTTTCCCCTTCCAAACTAATCATGAAGCACAAAATGGCTTGTCTTATCAAAAGAAATATTTTCAGAGTTTTGTTGGAACACAGGGGTTTTTTTCCTCCCTGGTTTCCTAAAGAAATTGCAAAAAAACTTTGGGATTGAAATTAATCTTTTGCCTCCACAGGAATTTTTCACGCAAACTAAGGCAACTCTTCTAACTCCCTTGAAAAGAGCAGCACCCCAAGAGGAGAGGTCCTCTGCGTTCCGAGGCTCCTGACCAGCCCCTCAGAGCTGGCAAGTCAATGCCGCATCAGGTACAAGAACTAAACCACTTCCACAAAACCATGCACTGAACTGAAGCCTGTCCCCCAAACAGTCCCCGCATCCCAGGCTTGTCCTTCTCCAGCCTAGCCAGGACCACGCGTGGGGCCTGATCCTGCAAAGTGTGTCACGCTGACGGTGGGGAAGATCCCTCCTTCCTCAACCACCTACGTGTAATTTCTTGGTACCCGCGGCCAGGATCGTGCTGTCACTGCCTAGCACGAGCCCTGGCCATATGCAAACTTTCTGGATTGTGCTGCTCCCGGCCAGCCCTTGCCAAAGCGAGAGACGCCGCGGAGCAGCAAGTCTTCCCCGAGCAGCAGCGCTGCTCAAGCACGCTGACCTCGAACCATTTCAAGCAGCGCTTTTCAAAGGGGCCCTTGTTCTTTGCGCTTAAAGCTCGGGAAGCTTGGTTAAAACTTGCCCTCTCCGTATTTTTAACTCCGGCTGCTGCAGCGTGACCCCGCAGACGGCGCTCGCCGGGCTGAGCAGCTCCCTGCGCCCTGTGCCTTGCCTGGCTGGCTCCTGCCTCCCTCCCTGGCTCTCCCTGAGACTTTCCTTAAAAATGTCTTCCCTTTGCAGTCCTGCAGCCCGCGTCCGGTGCGCGCGGGGTAACGGGAACGCAGGCTGCCCAGCGTTTTGCGGGTGGGAGCCTCTATCGAACCGATAAAAATGGCTAAAGTGGGTAGGACACATATCCCGCTTCCCTCTTTTTCCCCGCCTGATTTGAAGAGTGACCCTTGCCAGGCTCCTGGCGGCTCGTTTTTCAGCGCGGGCGTGAGCAGGAGACAGCACTTCGATGTCGTGGGGTGGGCTGGTCCAAACTGAGGGCTTTGCAATAAAGTTTAGAGAAGCGCGTGAACTACCCTGACCTAGGGAATATGCAGCGATCACAGGAAAAGCCCTCTCCGCAAAGAAATCCTTGTTTTCCCATACAGACTAAACCATCGGCCCGGCGCGGGGGCAGAGGTGTCAGCAGAGCGAGGGAGCGCCGGGCAAAAGGAGTTTTCCCACACCTCGGTTAAGACTCATCCTTGCCTTTGGGGACACGTTGCGTTAGGATCAGCCTTCCCATCTCCATCTGGGTTTCCTGGAAATCCTCGAGGAAATCCTTCGGATCCATTAAAAAAAAAAAAAATATATATATATATATAGGCATGCATATATGTATAAAATCGAAGTCCATGATACTTTCTGATTGCCGCAGGAGCAGGCAGGCTGCATCCTCCCCCCCCAGCCCCGGCACTGCCCGAAAGCGGAGCCGGGAAGGGGGTTTGGGGGGGCTGTGGCTGGATTTTGGTGGCCTTAGGACCCGGGTTTCGGCCGAGCCCCGCGCGCGGCAGGGGGCGTCCCAGCTCCACGGGAGACGGGCGGCCGCGGGTGGGCGGGGTGGGGA
>VFFE01006325.1:355668-390479 GCA_008921705.1 Burhinus oedicnemus
GATGCGCGGCGGGGGGATGCGCGGAGCAGGGCTGCGCGGGACGGGGATGCGGGGGCGGGGACGGATGCGCGGCGGGGGGATGGATGCGCGGCGCAGAGCCGGTCGCTGCGGGGCTGGGCAGAGGAGCGGAGTCGGTTTCCTCCAGCAGCGGGGATTTGTTGCGCTGCCCCGGGTTCGGCTCCCTGGCAGCGCCGGGGCTGGTTGGCCTTTTCCCTTTTGCAGCCCTCGCGGGGAGGAGATGGGGGCTGTCTGATCCGTTCGGCCAGCCAAAGCTGTTTGGGATTATTTCAGGTAAATCTGTCCGTATTCTGGAAAACCATCACTACTCGATTGAGAAAGCATCCCGTGTCTAAAACATGAAAGCCTCCTGAAAGGACCATTAAATTCCCAGACAGTCCCCCCATTTCACCCCTCCCAGCTTTAACCCTGTCCCTGTTTTTGCCCTGGCTGTGCAGCATTTGCACACAGAGAGGGCCTGGGGCATCCTAGCGGTGCGGTGCCTTCGTCTTTTTTTTGGTTTTCCGGTGCTTTTAAACACTGTTCAATTTTCAACTTCAGAAAAGCCCCAGAGACTTTGCCAGAACCACTGCCGTAGGAATTGCACTACAGCTAAATATAGAAACGAAATTTTGGATGAAATACAGGCTTGGGTGCATTTTGGCAGAAGCCTCCGTGTTTTCCTCACAGCGCTGGCTCTGTGTGGAGGAGACTATTCCCAGGAATAGATGTGGATGGCACTTGGGGCTGGTGTTTTGAAATGTGTAGGGTAAGTTTGCACCAGCGTGTGGGGAGTTAGCAAGTAGACTAGAGCTGCGCTCAGATTTTATGTCCTGTGAAATTCCCACAGCTTATTTCATTCCAAAGTAGAAAAAAACTTTTTTTTTTTCCTCTGTAAAAACAGAATAATCTGGAAAGAAATATTTGCATTTAGAATGATTATCATCAGCATTGAACTGTTTTGGCTTTGGTAGTTGATAAACTCACTCTGACACTTCCATCTTGACTTTTAGAGTCTTTTACAAGTGATAATGTGGTAAAAGTCCAAAAAAGAAAGCCAAAATAAATGGCAAAGTAGAACTGTGTCGTTTTTATTCTTTTTAAAAAAAGCAATAAAACGTAAGTGGAAGCCTGCAAGCCGCTTTGCATTCACTGAATAGCGTCCACTGCCTGAAAAATCTTCTGTGGAGCAACTTTTGACCCAGCTGTGCTCAGATTTTCATTTGTGATGGGAAGAGCAGCGTGCATATGCAATCCTCAGCTCGGGAGGAATTGTAATTTATAATATTACTTACAAATTGAGGTGAATTTATATGTAAATATTTGCATATAAACATGTATGTATTTATAGATGAATTTAGAGTTTAATTTTTTCAGCTGCTCCATTACGTTTCAGCAGAGGTAATGCCTGTGGGATGTCCTGCTGGTCAGTTGGTCTGTAGGTTCGTTTACTTCAGCCCCACTAACGAGGAGTTAGGGGAGCCCTCGTTCGGCCCTGGTTGCTTCCTTCAGGTGTGCGGTGTGTCTCCCGGCAGACGCAGCGATGCCGTTAGGCAAATCAGTTGGTCTGAGCCAGGCTGGGAAAGGGCTGCCTGAGCCTTCCCAAGGAGCAGCTCTTTGACGAAGTTTTGAGGCACTGGCGCTGCTGGCAGCGGGTATGTAGGACTTTGAAAACGAACCAAATGAAAGCCTGTCCCCTAATAACCTGGAAGCTCAATTTTATGGAGGCAGTTGCCTGTGCCTGAGGATAATAACCACTCCCTGCGGCTTGCAAAGGCACGGGGGAAGGCAGCTCCTCTGTTGCTCTGCCCCACCGGCCAGCCCCGGCTCTGCCGGCCCTCTCGCTCGCTCTCCCCTTCCCCAGGACGCGCGGTGTACCTCGACGCTCACCATCAGGGTGAGCTTATCAAGTGAGAGCGATTGAGGGCGTGCATGCACGCGCGGGCGCGTCTGCGAAAGAGAATTCGTCTCTGCCACACAAGCGTACACCAGCGTGCTCCCACTTGGGCAGCTGTTTTGGGATTCGGTTCTGCACATCCATGCCACCCCGCTGGGAGCGCACCCTTCCCTGTGGTGTAGGTTTGGTGCATCCTTAGTTGTACTGTGTTTGCGCAGGCTCAGCGTGCTTATTTCTTTATTCACCCATTTTAAACCCCAGCTCCTTGGCCAGGTGAGCTGTTGGTGAGGCTGCCAAGGGGAACTTCATCATGTGTTTGTGATTCTGGGGCGGGGGTGGTATCCCTGCGAATGGCCGCAGATGCGTGAGAAAGGGATTTCTTTTTTCCCTAAATGCTCTGCTTTTCAACCTTACGATGCCATTAATTCACAGGGAGGATGTTGCAGCCGGCTGGTTCCCTGGGAGGGCTGATGGGGACCTCAGTGTTGTCACCAGCAGCAACCCCACCGACCGCACCGGGACTTCCCTGGGACTGCAACTCCCTCCTCTCCCCTCATTTCTCTGCTCTCTCTCCCGTACTTCTCATGCTCAAAAAGACTGTGACCCAGCTGAACTCACCAGGGCTTTGATATTGAGAAACCTGGAACTGAGCACCTCGCCCATTCCTGGAGTTTCCAGTGAGCAGGGAAAAGGAACTCAAATAAAACTGCCAAGGATTCATTTGTTGCAAGCTGCAAATGAGGAGGCAGGATGAGGAGGGAGGAGATAAAATCTGGGCTGAGAAGAGAGGTTGGGGTTTGCTGAGCTTCTGTGGCACAAAGAAGACTTCCTGCAGTGACTCAGCCTGCTGATAACTTTTTAGCTTGCGTGCCTTGGTTTCATATTGCTGTGCTTTTCCTCAGCTCCTTCACAGCCAACGGGACCCGTGAAAATGTGAGGTTTCTGCTGTTTTTAGGCTGCCGGCGAATTAATTGAGCACTCGTGAAATACGCTACTGCCTTGTAGTGTATTTTCAGCTCCTCCAGGATAAGTAACATGGGGCCTGATTAGGAGGAACGGCTGAGAAAGGCTCGGTGCTTCTGCGCTGGTGTGAAATGCAGGCTCCAAAGTCCAAAGCTCGTGGGGGACTCTACCTGATTCGATGACTTTTTTATTGGAAAAGGTTTCTCGTGTCTAGGGTCAAATTTCTGTTAGAGGAGAAGAGAGAAAGAGCGAGCAGAATGGCCAAGAAGCTCTGAAGGGAGATGTTCACCTGGTGCATAAGAGAACATGCTTCAAATCCTTGGTCTTAATTAGAAGAGGAGAGGAAACGAATCTGAATCTTTCACAACTCAGCCTGTCCCTCTTTATCACCAGTACACTGGATCAGTAGCATGGATAATCTCCCTGGAGTGTTACGAGAAAATTAAAAAGGTCTCATTATATTCCACACTGGAAACAAATAAATATTATTATTATTAATATTATTACTTTATGCATCTTTCACAAGAGAAACAATTAGCTTCCAACTATAGTCCAAGGCTCCTTTTGCTGGAATACGACTGGGAATCTCAGGGTCATCTCAGCCTCAGCTCCTGATGCTTTGCTGTTCCCCGGAGCCCCTCGTGGTCTCTGCTTGGTGCTACGTCCTTTGTCTCAGCCTGCGCTGGAGGGACGGGTGGCTCTGAGCTGCTCACACATTCCCTTTGCTTCCGTGGGAGGTGGAAACGGCCCCTAACTGTCCTTGACCTACCTCGAGAGGGGGGTTATGAAGCATAATTAATTTCAGTTTCAAAAGAGCTTTGAGTTCCCAAGAAGAAAAATGCTCGAGAAGTGCAAATCATGATTAATCATTATTATTATTTCTATAAATTCCCACTTCAGCTTGGTTGGAAAACAGAGGGTATTTAGAGACGCCTGTGAAGGTAGAAAGGATAGAGTGGCCTGGCTCTCTCCTCAGCCCATGGGGCTGCAGTCACGTCGGTGGAGTTACACCCGATTAGCATCAATGCATGTGGGAAGAGAATCAGACCCCGTAGTCGCTTTTCTCTGTACTAATGGGTAGTGCTAAATTGCCGCTCGGCTCTCTCCCTGAAGCATGCGGGAGACACTTCAGTACTCGCTGTTCCTCTGTTTCTCCCTTGTGGAGGGGTTGGAAGGTTTAATTCAATCATATTCCTAAATGGGAAATAAAAGTACAATGAAAAAAACACACCGATGTCTGTGAAAAGAATTTTGTCTTCAGCGAGTTTTGATCTGGATCCTAAAAGAGCAAGACAAAACCCTGTGATTGACACCCTTGTTCTGCACAAGGTGCCTTGGAGGAAGCTTTCAGAGCAAAAGGTTTCCTTTGCTGGAGGGGGTGTGGAGAAAGTCCAGGTTTCACAGCTTTTTGCTTTCTGTTTTGGTTTCTTTTTTCCCCTATCCGCTGTGTAAAGATGTGAGACCCTCTGAAGTTTTATTTTTCCGGAGAGAGCAGCCCACCTCAGCAGAAAAACAAGGATTTACAAATCAATGCTGTTCTCCCTCACGACCACCGATTCCCCTTTCAGAAAGATGCTCCTACCCCCTCTCTCCTGAGAGATCCCAAAGCACCCAAACTCCGCTCAGCCCCATGTGGGCTGCGTGAGCCTGAAAAACGCCGGCAGGATGAGTCCAAGCGACTCTCCCAAGAGCTGCCAGGAACCTCTCGCGCCTGCCTCCTGGGGTGCTCTTCCAAGCGTCAGCCCGGTGCAGATACTGGGAGTTTTTTATTTTTATTCCCCTGCGAGTCTGCTTGAAATCACAGGCACTTTGACTTTTGCTATAAATCAGAGACGTCTTGTTTTAGTGATGACGACACTTCCCTGGCTGGGTAAGTGGCACTCGGCTCCGGCTGGCCTGGGTGCCGGGTCAGCAGCGGTGCCCTTTGCAAAATACCCTGTCAGCAGCGGTGCCCTTTGCAAAATACCCTGTTTCTGGCCTGAGTTTTCACCTCGGGGTGGTTTTATTCAGTCCCATTCTCCAGCATGGTGGGAGCGCTGGAAATCCCGTGACCTTCCCTCTCCCTTGCCACCAAGCACTGGCTCCGAGGGGGAGAAGGGAGGGATGCTTTGCTGGGAGCTCACCCTGTTCATATATCACCGAGAAAACGCCGCCGACAAACAGCGAGATTCATTTTGATGCCAGACGACCATAAATTTATTTGCTTGTTAATGCAGCTTCCCCCAGTCCATGTTTTCCCTAACTAGGAGCATCAAAATGTCAACCTGTCCTCAGGGGTATATCAGCCTCCCGAACTGAAGTCAGTAACGAGATTAAAGTCCACGCTGTTCAGAAGTGCCGTCTCTCCTGCATGTGCTCTCTCAGTCACTTGCACTTATTTTTTTATTATCTGGGTTTTTTCTCCCACTGATGTATTTTTTTTCTCCTTCCTCTCAATTCTTCTCTTCCTCAGTTCTCCATGAAACAAATGTGAGCTGACACACACACACACACAGCGTCACCTCCCTTGTCCCCGTTTGTCACCTCTCCCCTGCTTCTGCAGGCTGCCCAGCCAGACAGCATCGGCCGGGGGACAGGGACGGCTCCTGCTCGGGTCATGCTCCCCACGGAAAACCTCTGACTTTCCCCTGGTGAACCCTTTCCATATGAACGTGAAATAAGACGAAGAGCTGCTTGCAATGGAATAAATATGCAAATACACGGCTGCTGGGCGAAGGGCAGGATTGTGGCTGGAGGGAGAGGCACGGAGAAGAGGACTTGAGGGGCTTGAGGATCGTGAGCACTGGGAGGAGATCTTCTGGATGGAGAGGTATGACCATGGTAAGGCAGAGAAACATAAAACAGGCCCCCAGTCCTGTGAAACACCTATAAAACTAGAAGAGAACACCTGGGTGCTGGGGCGATATCTCCTCTTGATGCAGAGAGGTCTGGGAGCAGAGACACGAGTGAAGGGTGCTCAGGCCACAGTGACAGCCCCATCCAGCTCAGCAGGACAGGATGGGAGGTCGGATGCTTTGGTGGTCAGAAGGGCACATGCTTTGAGGAATAAAACTCCATACCTTGCCCCAGCAAAACTGCTCAGCTCCTGCTGCTCGGGGAGGAGAGGAAATGTTTGCTTCTCATCACACTTCACTTTTGGGTTTGATTTCAAGCCCTTTTTTATTAACCTGTAGTCACCTGCTGCAGCAGTGAGCTGTGTGTGTGATTAATGGCCCCTGGAATATTAACGGGTTTCAAAGGCTGCTTGTTTGAAATTTGCACTGAATGCAGCGAGCTGGATTTTTTGCAGCTCAGCAGCCACTTCACTCTGCAATTGCCACAAACAGATAAAAAGGGTGCAGGTGGAGGCGAGTGGCATAGGAGCAGGATTCCTACACCAAGGACAAGAGCTTGCAGCTATCTAGACCTTAATCTTTGCAATGTTCACTCTTCCTAAATGTTGGATGAGGCTTTGAGTGACCAGGTCTAGTGGGAGGTGTCCTTGCCCATGGCAGGGGGTTGGAACTAGATGGTCTTTAAGGTCCCTTCCAACTGTAACTATTCTATAATTCTGTGATCTGCAAATCCACCTGGGGTATGTCTGTTGGGACTAAGCAAACAGCAAGCCCTTTTGGAGGGGTTGCCCTTCTGCAGAAAGTGGGGACACACAGACTCTAGTCCCTGAGCAGGTGAAGAGTGTGGCTAAAATGTTATTAAACTTTTCTTAAAGTAGAAACATAAAAACATTCTTTTCCTGAGAATTTATTTTCCTGACTTTTTAATAAAATATTTGACCTTCCAGGATGAAGGAATGAAGTTTTTCTCCCCTTAAAAATTTAAAAATAACTTGACATTTTTCATGGAAGAAGGTGTCTTCCATCCAGATCTCATTTGGTCTTATACCTGCAAAGCACACTCATACCACTAATTCTTTCCTTTTCTACGCATGAAATTCACCCATGAAATGAGGGAATTATGAAATTAACTGTCTTGAGAACTCAGCTTGACTTGGCTCAATCTAATAAGATGAAGGTACACGGTAGAGACCTATATATATTTTTTAAAACTATCTGTGCGGTGCAGCTGGGCTCAAACCTGGAGAACCCTTCTGTTGCAGCTCTTACTTCTCTAACCCCTCCCTGAGCAGCCGTTCTGATGAAAGAGGACATGTATCACAATAACTCCTTTTTTGTAAACCCAAATCTCTGGCTTGGAAAAGCAGCACGGCCCAGGCATTAGTGCATGAGAGCAGGATCCGGCGTTCCCCACTGACTGCGCTCTGAAGATTGATTTTTGGTGTCTGGTCCCCAGGCAATACATGGCTGTTACAGCTCCTCTCCATGAGATATCCAGTGGAAGCTGCAGTTGCTGCTGCGTTAGGATTTCTGGGCCACTTTTCAAGCTCTACCTGTGATGTGCAATCATCCTGGACAAGCCTTTAGCATTTCCTCCTGCCTTTGTTTCTTCTTGCTCCTTCCTGTCTGCTTAAGCTGTAATCTCCCCCGGACAGATGTGATCTCTGCCCAATGCTTGGCAAAAGGTGGCCCTTAATTCCTAATCTTGTCCCGTCAAGCCACATTTTTTTTCTCCCTCCTGTATCTCCAAAAGACCCCGACCTCACTGGCTCCCACAGGGGGACCCCACCCCGTCCTGCGTCCCGTGAACACGGCTGGTGCCTCTGGCCACCACGCACCATCCCCTTCCTAATGGCTTCCTAGGTTTGACAACTCTAAAGGCATCATAATTTGAAGAGATGACATTAAAGCAACCTTGGTGATGGGGGTCTCCTAAGCTGATTGGTGATTTTGGCTACCACCATCACCTTAGGAGCATCAGCTGCCATCCAGCTCATAACTAGAAACTGAGTAAGAAACAAGAAGAGTCTTCTGCACTGGGGTTTAGAGAGATGAGGAAAAAGAAAACAGATGCTGCGTCTAAGCTGGGATTTCCCTGAGTAAATAAATTATAAAATTAAGTTAAAGCATCTTTTTAGTTGCATATAAAAGCTAGGAAATGAATATCTCCTCCGTAATTGCTGCAAAGGGCCTAAAACAGCCATTTCTATTTGCTGTTTCATATTTCAATAAATTTTATTTATTTCCATTTGAGTGAATGTTCCTGTTCATGAATATTTTGAGGGAATCAGAGCACTGTCTGAAACTAACGCTGATTTTCACTAGGGTAAAGCCACATTCCCCCTTGATCTATACTGACACTCCACCCTCCGTGCCCATGGGAAAGCAGCAAGATAACTGTAATAAACACCTTCAGATACAATTGCTTTAGCTCAAACACAAAATGAACTTTCTGATAGGTTTTAAGAATACAAGTCAGCAAGCAAACAAAATCTCTCTTTCCTTAGGACATTATTTGAGACGTACTTTTTACCTTCTTTTCTCGGGGAAACCATGCCATTTGTGGATGTGGCCATACCTTCTGTGTTTCAATTGAATCCAAGTTTTGCAACTTACTTAACTAAATTAGGAAATGGAGGAAATGGCTTGCACACCTTGTTCTTAAAGCTCAAAGCCAGGAAATGAGAAGGCTACACTACTCTTTTTTTTTTATCCAGAGCTGAAATAAGAACTTATTCTTTCAGATTTTTCAGAGGGAAAGAGTTTGGTCTAGCAAGAAATCAGCTCAGTCGGGGGTGTGAGAGAGACCCAGTTTTAGATTTCTGCTGTGAATCATGCAGTGGATATTACCTAGCTTCCCTTATCCTATAAGGTTTCTGGTACTTCTTCTGAGTTTCGGGCAGTAATTCCACCTTGAGAACATTTACTCTTGAACCTGAAACATGTCTGCAGAAAAATCTCAGTTTAATAAATTTCTCAATAAATAAAAGCAATTACAGACTGACCTATTTGATGGTTCGGGCTGTGCTGTGAAATGTTGGACCCATGAACTTAGTGTTTCCCTCCAGACTTGTCACTCAAGCACCATCGAACGCGTTCCACATATGCAAGAAACTCCCGCCACCCACGCCTTCAGAGGCGGTCCCTTTTTCCCCTTTCTTTTTTTAAATTATTACTTCTGGGGTTATCCTGAACTAGATCTACAGGATTCTAACTGTCCCCTCAGAGCCCCAGTGCTGATACAGAATTATGAAAACTTTAGTTTGCTGAACTGCCTTGTCCCATGGGAGGCACTTTAGGGCTGAGAGGGAGAAATACGTGATTCAATTCCCATCAGCCAGCTGAGCTGCAGTGACCGACTCTCCGCCTGGTATTAGCCCGCTGCCACTGTAGAGCAGCTCTCGTTAGCTCAAACCACCTTCTCAGAGCTTTGCCCAGCTTTCCTTGGCAATTAAGCTAATGCATTTCACTTTGCAAGCGAGCAGGATTATCTTACCAGCAAGCGACTATCTCATGGAGGCTTGGTAACTTCATTGCTCCAGAGAATATGCCCCGTGTTTCTGGGGTTTGATGGAGGGTTGATTGTTTTTCTTGTGAGATAGAGACCTGATTTTGGGCAATCTGGGGTGGAACGGGCTCAGGAGCAACAGACTGGGAAAGTGCTGAGAGATGGGGCTCCGCTGGGCGCTATTCTGTGTACTTTCTTTTTTTTCTGAGGAGACAGTCCATGGCTGCCTGGGTCGCTCCTGCTTTGGCTCCGAGCTGGCTGTGGCGATGCTGCGGCTCGTTGCCTGCTGCCGGGGAGCGGAGGGGTGCAGGGGGAGCGGGGGCTGCTGGAGCGAGCTCGGTCCATATGTCCGCAGGCATCCTGGAGACTGGTGCAATATGGAGCGGTTCAGTGTTTGATGAATGTTGTCATTAGTGTTCGTGGCACTTATGGGCTTCCATTTATCCTGAGCAACAGTGATTTATGTCCGGGGCATATATCCAGGTAAAATGTATTTTAAAAACTAGGGGAGGGGCTCTCAAAGAGCTTTAATCTCTTCCTTTCCTCTCCTTCCCCATGAACTAATCACGGTTAAAAATATGCAGGGGTGACACAGCGTGAGGGAGCCTTCCCTCCTCTCCACAACTGTCCTCACTGCCCTAATGCTACAACAGGCCGTTCCTTCATTTGGGAAGACCCTTTACCCCTCAAAAAAAATGGCTTTTACAGGTTCCTGAGGTTTCTCCTCTTCCTCAGCCTGCCTCTCCATCTCTCCACCCTGCCTCGCGTGCTGCTAAGGCTGCATCTTTCAAAGCTGCCTGCTCCTGCCCCAGTGATGGTGCAGGGCTGAGCTTGCAAAGGGCTTTCAAAGCCTGGCTGGTGCAGGAACGGGCTTGGAAACTTCACTGACACCGCTTGACAGTGGAAAATGCAGGAGGAAAAAGCAGGGGAAGAGGGGGGAGGCTCGATTGTTTGGTTAAAAACAGATTTCTGTCCTCCCTAGCCCCAATTAGGTTTTAGTTGGGCAAAAAGAAAACTCAAAGCCAATAATTTCATTATGACACAAGGAAAAGTTGGCTTACCTACTTTTATTATATATGAATAACATTTTGAAGAGTCAAACTGATAAATGCCAGGCATTCAAAAACAAAGTTTTTATTGAACCCAAGTGGCTTTTTTTCACCCTCTTTCTGTTCCATTTTAAGAAAAATAGACCATTTTTGTCCTGATTTGGATGGGGAAGCTGATCTCAATCTTTCACAGAATGGGAACTCGGCTTTCTGATGAGCTCTGCCTGCGTATGGACTCCCCAGTCAGCAGTTTAATGCCATTCCATTCATTTACACCAGTGTAAATCAGGAGTAATTGTCCTGAAATCAATGTCACTGTGATTGACCACATTTTCAGAAAAGCTCAGCTCCCAGCTAAACCCCTGCGATACGTGGCCAGATGTATTTATTTATTTCATTTAAAGAGCTCTGTGGATACCTATCCCCTGTGAAATTGGGCGCTCAGTGACAATATTGAATGCTGATTGCAGCTTGTCAGAAAATGAGGGAGGGGAGAAAAAGCAATATTTGCAAAAAGCTTTGAAAAAGAGTTGTGGGGTTTTTTTTATCTTTTCCTTTCCAAAGAGCGTTCTGTTTTTCTCGCTTAACTTCCATCCTCCTCCCCCTTCCAAGAACGTGCGCGCACATCCTGCTTTCTATTCCTGATTCTCTCTCCCTGCCTTTGACTGTGAGATTGCATCTCTGCACAAAACGTACATGAGACACCTCATGGACCGAGGAGGCTGCAGAGAAAGGAGAACTTCCCCAAAGGAGATGTGTTGCCCCATACCTCTACTGGGGTAACCACTGACCTCTTTGGGTGCAAGCCTTTCTCCCTCGCTCAAGGGTGCAGCACGTTTTGAGATGTACTAGTGTACCTTTAAAGGTTTTGAGTTTGTTTTCCTCAAACCAGCCCATCAGGGGTGGCTCTGTGACAGAGGTGAAGGTTGGGGATGGACAGTGCTGATGACAGGGTCATGCGCTTTGCCCAAACATGCCATGGTTGGATTCCCCTTTGCAGCTCTGCCATCTACTCTGCCCTTTAAGCCTCACTTGCCTGTGGTGTGGCGTTCCCATGCTGGTGGCATGAAGTAGCAGTTTGCTAATAGCCTTGCCTGTGCAGAAGGGCTGGTTGCAGGCCTGAGGGTCCACCCCGGGTGAGAAATGTGTTAATGGCTTCTTCACTAACCTCCTTGCTATTTTCTCCCTCTCCCTTTCGGTTTGGCTTGTGAATGAGTGGTAGACACCTCCGCGATTCAGGCTTTCTGGGTGAGGACATGCAGGGAGCGGGCGGGGGAACGGGGCGGAGGGGAGCATCCTCGGGGAAGGAGGACGCCGTGTGTGTGTTGAACCACATGTTCTCATTTTGATTCGCATTGAATATGAAAGGCAAGCAGAAACCCAATTAGTAACCTCTGAACTAGCCCCGTGTTATCTCTGGGAACACATGCCATCTGCCAGCTCCTCTGCCACCCGACGGCCCCCTCCCTCTTCCCAGCTAAACGAAACAGGTGGTGGAGCCGGTTTCTGGGCTGGAGACACCACACAGGGACCAATATTTAATAACACAAAACATAACCACTTCCCAGCCCCCCAAATCAGCCCCCAGCCCGTGGTTATCTGCAGCCTCCTCTCTTCCCCTCAGTCTTCACGCTTCGCTCGTTCATCCTGCAGACACGCTCAGATGCTCTTTCGGCTTTGCTGCCCTGGAAGGGATGAGAGTCACCCCGAGCAGCGATGAGGAGATCTTTCGACTGCTGATGGCTGGGCTGGCAGGGCTCAGCTCATGCCAGGGGCTGCTGTCAGTGCTTTGCTGGCTGCGGTGGTCAGAGCAGGCTGACCCTAGCCAGAAAGAGGAAGATTTCCAGAGAGAAAGCAGCAAAAAATCTGGCATCTAAGCTTGTAGGAACTGGGCATTGTTGTGATGAAACCCAGCGGTGAAGGAAAGGCAGACTTGGTTGCAAATACGCTGCTGACATGAACTGGCAAAAGAAGGCTTTTTCTCTGATGCTGACCTTGCTTTCAGGGTGGACGCTGTTACTGGGACGTTTGCACGGCTGAGATTTTGTAGAGCATGGACCTGGGCAGGGGTTATAGGTGGCTGTGCCCGGGCTGTCCTCCCTGGCATGACATGGCAGAAAAGGAAGAAAGTGGAAACACCATGACTTGCCTGCAATTACCTGGGTGCTGTAAATGGCTGGAGCTCCCCACTGGCCTCTGGTTGAGCTCCAGGTTTGCACCCTGCTCTCGGAGGCCCAGGGCATGGGTGGAGTGGTTGGCGGCATCCACAGCTCATCCCTCACTGGGAGGAGAGAGTCACCACTGCAGATGCAGTGCTGAAAATGAAAAGGCGTGTTGCCCTCCACCAAGCTGCCCCGCGGGACAGCGAGAGGGCCACACGTCCCAACTCGGTCCTTTCCACGAATGGCCAAGGTTTGGCTCTGCTGCTTTTCTTCCCCAGCAGCCTGGATAATTGTGTGTTTACAGTAAAATTGACAGATGGGAGTTTCAGCGTTTCACGGAGGCAGATGGTGTCAGAGGAGGGTGGGAAAAGTCTGGCAAGGAAGTGCCAACCAGCTCTCCTTGTGCCAAAGCTGCAACATATGCCTGCCTTATGCAAAGCGGCCCCGTTTTCCTCCAGAAAAGTTCAGGGAAGTAGAGCTGTGAATCAATAACCTGGGTCTCCTGTCAAATGCTGCACGTGCCGATGGTCTCCGTCTTTCCCAGCTAGAGAGAAGCCTGTATGTGAACATGGGAGGGGGAAAGTCATTTAAAATCTGGGCTCGGGCTCCAGCAATGCATGTGGCCCAGACGAAGTTGGAATGATGTTGACCCTTTGGTAGATTTGGGATGGTTAATGACAATCCTTGAAGTCTTTTTTCTCTCCTCCTCCTTTTTGCTCGTGACTGCAGCTATGGAGCAAGAATCCTGATTACCCTGAGGTGTGGGGTTTTCCTGTGCCTGACAAATGGTAGGGAGAAAAGAGGAAACTTTGCCTCTGTACAGAGTCAGCCTCAGCACACCGGGGTGTGACTGCTTAAAGGAGCGACAAAACCAGGTTTGCTTTGGATGTGGTTTGGGGTCACATTTGCCTACCAATATCCCGCTCCTGTACCCTCACGCTCTCGCTGCCGGGGTTGGGCCGTGTCGAGGAGCCCAGGAACATGTCACATTTGTAGCTATACCCTCTGATCAATCTGTAGACCTACAGATTTTCTCCTTTACTCTCCCAGTGGCCACTACCATCCCCTCTCCTTGCCCCTGTAAAGGGAAAATCTCTAAGTCCTCTGGGACAGGTACAGGGACAGTTTTCCATTTGTATTATGCACTTGCTCATGCAAGGGATATCAGTTGAAGTACCAACATAGCCATTTCTAGGTCACAGTGGGGGCTGAGCATCAGGCAAAGGACATTTTGTGCAAAGCACCCTTCAAATTCAAATTGCTGGGCCCTACTTGCCACCAGAAAGTAGTAAAGGAAGTTAGAAACTTTACTGGAGTACAGACATCAGCATCAGCTTCTTAAAAACTGCAAAGTGAGATTTATTAGCCATCAATGACCAGGACTGGGTTTTAAACCTCCTCTGAAAGCAGTTTTCTCCACTGTGGCTGCTGGCAGAATGTTCAGCTTGCTGCGAGACTCCAGGTTTTCAAGATCTTTCCAGGTTTTCAGTATCTTCTTCAGAGCCTCTGATATTAAGTTGTCAACAAGGAGGCTGGTAAGTGAGGAGGACTCTACATTTATGAGGAAGAATAGTAGATTTGGGAATTATCAGGCTACTCAAACAGAAGATAAATCATAGAAAGAGGCAGATATTTCTTTCTTAGGGACAGACCGCGCTCCCCAGCAGTCGCTGCTGCATACAGGGGGAATGACGTGTGTAGTGCTGTGCCAGGGCTTACAGCCGGACCCTGCACCGTGCTGGGGGAGCAGCATGAGGTGCTGGGCTCTCTCAGCCCCCACCAAGTCCAAGGGAGAGATGATGTGTCTATGCACCGCGCTGAAGTTTCTCAGGCCAGTCACAAATAGTTTAAGCTCACTGCTGAGTCCTTCAATGGGGAGTTCAAGGGAGCCTGTTGCAGAAAGAAAATTGACGTGACTTAATTGATGGCTGCCAAGGAAGAGGAGCCAGCAGTTGGCGTAACTGAGGAGTTAAGCCTTTGCCTCCCCCATGGGACCATTCCCTGTAGGCACTTTGCTGTGCCTAAAGCCTGGGGTTTATTACCCAGCTTGCAGGATGCAGCCGAGTTTCTGCATCCCGTGTAGGTGGCAGGCATTAGAAACAGAGAGAAAAACAGCCAACCTGAACATGCCCCTTTCTCTCACAAAGTGTAATTAATGATGGTTAAATGAGTCGCCTGTGCTGATGCATCACATGCAGCAAGGAGGCCGAGGGCCCATTTCTTACAGACCTGGGCCACCTCTAATGCAAGGTGCGCAGCGGTCCTGATTCGCTCCACGGCGCTGGCAGCTCAGGGAAGCTTTGGAGGTGGGAGGCGAGGAGAGAGAGGATGATGTTGCAGGTTTGCTATTCCTTTCTTTCCTGCTCACTCATTTTTATTCCGAGGAGTTCACGTGGGGACCCTGGCCCTTGGGCCGGCGGGTGGTTGGGATGCAGCAGGCTTGGATGCTGCAAACAGCACGATGCTCCCTGGGGAGCCGCCGAGTGTCCTTGTCCTTTCTCCACATGGGGAGGCAGGTCTGGCAAAGCAATGACAGGCTGACACCTCTTTTCCAACTCTAGTCATAGTTATGGGGTTTTAACAAAGTAAGAGCATCAAGATCCCTTCTGCAGAGGAAAGCAAAGTTCAGCCCATTTCTGCAGAGACTCCCCTGTGCAGGACAGGACGGAGGGGGTGATACACCACCACAGACAGCCTGGGGAACAGCGAGTGATGTATCAAATTTGCTGTTACGGCTTTACATACAGCATCTCAAACAAAGGGATGCAGGTCTCTGAGGGACAGCAATCCTGCAGCGTTACCCGCTGCCCCTGTTCCTACTCTACAGCAAATTCCCTCAGGCGTTTCAGCTGCCCTTAGGCGCTGATCGCAGCTTCTGAGACTCAACGTTGTTTTACCGTGTGGTGCCTGGCAGCGCACACGAGCAGCGTTTATTCTGCGCAGAACGAGCTGGGGCTGTGAAGAGCAAGGGAACAGGCGGGAGCTGAAGGGGAGTTGGAGGAGAGCAGGAAACTCTTTAGATCACGCTTGACTTATGAGGCCAGAGTCATCCTTGATGAAAGTCTGCTGCAGTCAGTGCAGAATAACACCCTTGACTGATGGCTGTGAGGTGGCGAGGAGATGGATATCTCCCAGCCAAAAAACTACAGCCCCGGCACTTCTGCCTCCCTGGCTGCTTTTGGCATCCATTGCTCACAGCAGTTCCAGTGTGACCATCATGCTGGGCCATCTGGGAAGGGTGACCACCCAGAAACAGTGATGCTTGTTCACATTACTTATCAGGACAGCAGCAATCCTGAATTTGCTGGGGATGCCATGTGCATCCCATGCTGGAACAGCACAGGCGGAGGCACAGAGGTCCAAGCCCCCAGTGCCAGTGGCTGTGGAGGCCAGGACATGTCCCTGCAGTGTAGCAAGTGCCTCCATTCAGCTCCTGGCTCCAAAGCCCTGGTTCCCCATGGCCCCAGTGATGGATCTGTCTGTCTGATCTGCTCCATCCTTTCTGTTTCTGTCCTTTCACCTCTTTCTCACCTCTGGCTTTTTTTCCCCCTCCCTTTATTCTGCTCTTCTTGTCCTTATCTTGTAAGGCCCTATTACCTGCTTTTATCTGAAAAAGCGTCTAATCTCTGACAGCACCTTGTGTTTGGCTGGATGCGGACAGAACACATCGGCTCTATTTTTTGTATTTTTTATTTTTTGTGTGAGATTTCAAACTGCCTTTCGGCTCTTGGGATCCCTCTTACTCCTTTTTTTAACTTTGCAGCGATGCTTTTGCAGCTCCTTTCTTGCAGGAAGAGGGCTGTGCCTGGAGGATGAAGGACCGGATTGCATATGCGTTGGTCACGCTCCCTGTCTGTTTGTCTGAGTCAGTGTCAACCCTCTGAGTCTGGATTAGCTAACCAAGGGGCTCAGGAGGCCGGCTAAACACATTACATCTGAAGGGAGGAGGTGGAGAGGGACGGTGGGTGAATCCTTTCCCTGCGCTGCCTGAAACCCGCGTGCCAGTCCCTGCTCTTCAGTGACCTTGGAGAAGGTGCTTGCATTTCTCCTTCAGGCTGTCAGTGCTTTGGGAACAAGAACAGCCTCTCATTACATACGTACATATAAATACATCATTTAGCACAGTGGTGGGCGTCTTTACTGCTATTATAGTAACAACCTGTCTCCCCTCTCCTACCTCCATCTGAGAAGAAAGAAGTGCTTCTCTGTCTCTGGGTGTGAATAGCAGGATGGTGTTTGCTGTTGGATTTCGATTTGAGAAAGGACTCAGTCTTTTCTTTTTTTCTTTAAAAATGAGTTTGGTACTGGTTGCCAATGGCAGGCTAAACCCTGGTGAGTTGCGGTTGCCCTGTTTATATGGCAGGTATCTGTCAAGCATGAGCAGCCCAGACTATCCTTATGAAATGCCTGCTCACCCTGTCTCAGCCCTTCTCCCCCTTTAGCAAAGACACCTGTAACGTGTGAGCCAGGAGGAAGGGACCTCCTGCTCATTGCTTGTGCCAGTGCGTCTGGGTCCCGCCACCAAGCAGTTCCTCAATTTCCCTGTCTATAAAATGATAATATTGGTCTATTATCGAGGTTGCTCAGGAGTGAGCTTGCTGTTCTTAGATCGACCTTGGGTCTTCAGAGCTGCACCACAGGACCCAAACAACTTCCCTCTTTGTTTCTGATCCCACTGGGAAAGCAGAACAGTGGGAGCGGGACCGAAAGATGCCGGAGCCCCCATTCAGGGCTGCAGCTGCAGCAGCTGCCAGGAAACCAGGCAGAAGTAAATCTGCCACTGGTGGAGGTGAAGGGTGCACGAGAGAAGGACACTATTGTTTCTGCCCCAGAAGGGTAGAAGAAAGGGAAGAGATGGAAAATTAATTTAGTGACTCCCAACAGCTGGAAGCAGGGTTCTGTACAGTGTATAACATGGGAGCAGTAAAAGAGAGTGGAGTGAGGAGGAGATGAAAAGGATCTGAAATCTGTGGGGTGACTGAGTCTGTGAATTGATTGACCAGGAATTCTCTCACTGGACCAAATGGACCCGCTCTGGCAAGGCAGAAATTCTGCCCTGATGGACGCAGGACCAAGAGGTCCAGGTCTGAGGAGTGCTGCAAACGCCAAAATGCAGGAAGGGTAAATAAAGAGGGAGGGAAGGAGAAGTACGTGAGCTAAGGGGTGGGCAGGCAGGCCCTGCTGTGGAAGAAGGTTAAAGTCATATTGATCTGTACAAGGAAAACATATTCTTGCTGCTTCTCATCCTCCTTTCAGATGATCCTGCATCAAATAAAAAGAAGGGCTGTTCTCCAAGCCTGGTTTTAGAGATCTTTCCAATGATATAGCAGATAAACAGCCGCTTGCTGACAGTGAAGGTGCCAAAGTGATTTTTTGATGATATAAGCTGGGCTGAGAGGGAGGAGGGAGAGGAGAGGTTGCTGAACATGATAAAACACAGAGGAAGGTGACGGGCAGGGCCAGAGCCAAGGACACCAGGCTGATGGGAGACATGGCAGCTCAGTGCGAGGCGAGTGCTGGGGGAGATGTGTGGCTGGGAAGGGAACAGTCAATGCCAGGAACCAGATCTGGATAGGCAGATCCCCCCCTTAAATAGGGGATAGGCATCCGGGCTGCTGTGCCTCTGAAAGGTTAGTTATTTAGGAGCTTGTCGAGCCCCCTTAAAAATAACCAGGACCCCAGTGCATTGCTGTTGGCCTGTTTCCCATCACATATTGGAAGAAGAATGATTATTTGGCTGGAAGTTCACCCCTGAGGAGGTAAAAGCTCATTGTTATTCACGCCTCTCCTGCTTTTCAGGCACTTGTCATCCAACCAAAGTATGAGGGGAACCAAAGTACGAGGTGTGTGGGCAATTGCTCGCAGCAACGGAGGAGAGTACCAGTGGTGCCCATACCCCATGGGGACTGGAGTAGGTGCTCCTTTGAAAACAAGGAACAGCTCTAACATCACTCCAACCATAGACTTTGGGGATAGAAGACGCTTGTGATGGGGCCTCAATATGTGTGGCAGCTTCTGTGTCTATGGCCATAGCAGGCTGAGTGGTGGAAGGCAGCAGCATTAAGCATTGTGGCTCAACACCAAATCCAGCAGTCCATCGGAAATGCAGCTGCATGATGTTCCCCAGAAGATGGCTGTCTTTCATGTTGCTGTTTTCTAATTGTAGCTCAATCTCAAATGAACAAGGAAAAGCACCAGAGGAAGGAAAAAACTTAGAGCAGGAAGGTGGCAGAAGGTGGAATAATTCTCAAGCGAAGTGCAAGAGCTCAGGCAGGAGCAAATAAAGTTGAAAGAACATTTGTGGTCCAAGATTTGTGGTCATTGCTAAAGAATTATACGTGTTCATGAAAGTGCCTCAGAAGACATGAAGGGACCTAGCTGCTATGCACTTCTGGCTAGTTCTCCTAGGAAATCCCATTCCTCTGGACACCACAGCAGCATTCAGAGCTCTGTCCCATACAGAAAACAGGGTCTTTACTGCAGGCCAAGATCCTCAGCTGAGCACAGACATCTTCATTTCAGGAACAGACAGGAGGCATGTTACAAACCTTTTACCACTTGCAGTTCTGGAGTGTTTTATTCCTTGTGTAACATGCCTGTGTTGGGTGCAGGGTAAATAGGATAGACACAGAACCGAGTCCCCATCCCATGACCAGAGCACAAAGCTGTATCTCCTCCCTGCAGTGTGTCTGGTCCCCAAGACTGGTGTGGCGGGCAATGAACTTGTGAGAAGCACATTAGGAGCAAAGAAGGGGGTTTCTGTGGGGTCCTGGGCTCCATCACAAGCCCTGGATTTTCCTAATTCGTTTGGGCAAGTCTGTCCCACATCCCTTGCCTCAGCACTCCCAGCTGTTTGATGGAGCTGAGTGCTTCTCTCCATACAGCACTCTGAGATATTCCCATGAAAGGCTGTGTATAACTGTGAAGTATTATTATTGCACACCTTTTGGAAAGTGCCTTGAGACGTCTTGGAATGATAAGGTGCTATAAGGCGGAGAAGTTGTGCAGAGATAAATTCACTGTGAAATGTGTTTTGCTAGAGACATTTATGTAGCATATCATCTTATCAAGGAACTTTGCCCAAGAAACAAATTCTCATGCCTGTATAAAGAGACTATAATTGAACTGTTGACTCACAGTTTTGGGAAAAGACAGAGTGGGGGAAAACTTCCAGGGCCTCTAGGACCCCAAGGAGGAATATAATTAAGAAAGACATAATTGGAAACCTGAAGCAACCCCATCCACTCAGAGTGAGTGCTGAAACAGCAAGCCGGAATAGCTGGGCTGAGGCTGAATTGCAAAGCAGATGGCTGAGGATTTGTAGGTCAGTAGCTCTTGGATCTGCTGGGCCAAGATGGGGTCAGGGTACCATATGGATGAAGGTCAAAAAAGACAGCATATCTGAGCAAGCCATGCACTCTGCTTACCCACAAAGGCTCTGATCACTCAGAAACAGGACAAACTCTCCGGCAATTTTTTACATATTCTCAACAAGACAGTGAGTCCCAGGCTTCTTCAGTGACACTGCGGCCAGTATAAGCTTCTGTTATTTGAGATCACACAGCCAAGAAGGAAACAGAGTCCATGAGCAATACTTAATGGACATTAACTCTGCCCCTGCCCCTGTTTTGGGTTAACCAGTGCTTGGTCCTGCCAGCTTTTGCAATAGATCTCGTTTATAAACTGATTTTTCTCCTTGATGAGGATCTTTATGAGCTTCAATTTTTTTTCCCCTATCTGTCATTGGGATGAAGAAATCTTGAAAGAAATGATCAGAAAGTAGGAGGGAAAACCTCCTCTTTGGCACCCGATTTATGGCTCACTGGTTAAGGCATATACTTAGGATGGGGGAAGTGTCACATTGAGGACGCTGTTGTGGATAACTTAGACTAGGTTTCTTGTTGTTGGTACCCAAGCCCATCAGATTAGCCAGAGCATCAGCAAACCCTTGTGATCAGTTGTAGCTCTCTACCCTAAGCCAGAAGAGGTGGCAGAGCAGTTATAAGTCTCCTGCTCTGAAGTTGAGCCCATGATCCCATGTTGCTGCAGCTGATCTCTATTTTCCTTAAACTCTACAGACAGCGTCTTCAGAACTTAATTTGATTTTGATTGATTTTTTGAAACTTGAAACACTTCTAAACTAATTTTCAGTATATTACTCTTGTCAACTCTTAAAGATTTTGTCAGTAGGAATTTGCTGAACAGACACAGTAATTTTGTTTCTCATTTTGGCAGATCACCCCTAAAGAGGAAAGTGGGGAGGAGGGGGTGTTATTATAGCTGCAGTTATTAGAATATACGTTGCAATTACTCTTCTCCTATTTATGGGACATTTCAGAGCAATTTCTGAGAGCAGCCACTAGGAGCTCAAGGTGTACATATGTGTGTAAAGCTAACTTATAGCCTCACAATTTGCTTGTTACCCCACTCCCAGAGTGATTTTTAGCTTTGAGGTGAGTCCACATCAGAGGTTGGGTTCTGAGGTCCTTCAAACCTAAGATCCACCTCATACTGGCTGCACCACCACTCTCTAGGACTAAGCTCCACACAATGGCTGAGGAAAAGAGGTTGTAACACTGTCTGCAACAGCACTATCTGAGGACTCCAGCAAATGTCATTCTCACTGCTGCTAACCAATTGTGAAATGCTACCAAGTGACTTAGTTGTTTTCCCCAGCATGGATGGCAACGCTAAGAAGTCAAGGTGAAAGGGGGCACACATTCTACAGGGAGCAAGAGAAGAGAAGAGAAGGTTGTTACATGAGAAACATTTTTAACTATAAAAATTTTGAGTGATCTCATATTAAATGAGGTAAATTAACACATTTTTGAGGGGCTGGATTAGTCTTCTGCTGGGTTAGAGAGCTGAGCTGGCTCACTGAACCGTCTAGTGAGCTCCAGAGCTAAGCCAAGGGATGTGCACAGCCAGGACAGAGGCAGGAGGTCCTGGACAGCATGACAAGATATTTATAACCATCCCTTTTTGACATCAGTGAGTTGTTAGTGCAGCTCAACTTTCCTCCTTCCCCAAGGAGGAGAAGCAGAGACATCACCTCATTGAAAGGCAGCCACTTCTGCGGCTGCAGAACCTGACAGCTCTCTACCCATGGACCATTTGTACAACCAGGAGATGTAAAGCATCTCACTGCTGTCCCTGACAAGATAATTAGGTTTTCTTTGATTTCTTTTTTTCCCTCCTTCACTTTTTTTATATATGGATGTTCTCCCTTGTTTATGAGCTTAATTGCACAGAAGAGGCAGGCATGAGAAACCCGGTGCATCCAGTGACCTCCATGACATGGCGTGCATTAGTATGCATATGTTTTGCTCTGTTGTGGTTGCTGGTAGCTCACAACTCGATCCTGTGCCTGGTGCACTGTGGGAGCTGTATCTCTTAGGCTCTCTTAGGATGGTGATATTAAAAGTCCATCACTGAGCAGCTAGAGAAGAACAGCGTTTGGGATATAAAACGACATGTCCATTGCTGGCTAGGGCATTTAAAGTGAGTGAGGAGAGTAACTCAGTGCTGGAAGTCTGGATGGGCACAAGCACTGACTGTGCTGCAGCAATCCCCATTTGATGAAGCACTTAACGAAGGCAGCTTTTCAGGGATGCTTATTCCTCCTGGATGTCTCAGCTGCAACCTTCTCTTCCTTTTTGAGCTGGGAAGTTAACTCTTAACCTTTTGTCTCTTGTGCTTTCCAGATTACCCTTACCAGTAGGATGTCTAGGGAAGAGATTTATTTTTAAAAAATGGGCAAAATCCCTCCAAGCATTAAGCTCAGCTGCTCAGGTTTTTTATCTTCAATGGCATGTTCAGTCCCCCTTGTTCCCTCTTGCCCTTCATTGTTTTTCTTTCTTCTTTCTCACGGAAAGGCTTTTCAACTCAAACACCCAAATATGCTGGTTGGCTTGGGCCATTCATGTAAACTGGAATCCTGAAAATTGCAGTGTCCTTCTCCTAAAAAATAAATAAATAAAAAAAAATTTCTTTTTTCCTTTTTGAAATACCAAACAGAATGGGGATGAGGCACAGCGAGGGGCTTCCTACCATCTGGGCTGGAAGATCTGCTCAGTGCTGGTCTCTTCACTCTTCCATCACTTGCATCTCTCATCAATTATCATCATGGAGCTGGTCGATATTGAAATGAAACTGCCGGGGATCGATAGTAGAACTGCTGAAGAGCATTCTGTATGAATGACATTTTTCTCATTTCACGGACAGGGAGGATGAGTCGGGGTGGGGGGAGGCAGAGAGGGATGGAGGCTGGGAAGAGATGCGTGCTAAGACACTTGTCATCTCAGAGAACTTTACAAAACATACAAACTTAACAAGCTACCCCGTGTATCACTACTGTGCTTGTGGGAGATATTTTTTGCTGCTAATGGAGTTTTTGTCTGAGTAGTTTGCAAGCCCTCTAGTGGGGTTTGCTCTTTCCTCTGTTGTTTGAAAGCTGCCACAGCCAGCCAGAGCAGATAAATTTATGTAGATAGGTTGGGCATGTTTGGGTTGAGTTAGTAAACATGGGTATTTAAGGTGCATCTGTGCTCATGTAGCTTCATTGTATTTTTATTGTGTAAAGGATGAAGACACCATGCCTGTCTGCACCAATGGTTTTCACATATTGCAGTTTGTTGACTCCCTAAATTTTTCCCCAAGGGAGGCATAGACCCTGCGCAGCAGATGTGAGCTCTGTCACAACAGACTTGATCTCTGTAGTTACCACTCACGGATCCGTTAGCAAAATAATGGACGGCCTCCAAGGATTCACAAACTCCAGACTGAAAACCACCGGACTACAGATTTATAGGCACAGCGCTTTCCTGTGGCAATCTTTTCACTGAGAGGTGAAAGGGAGAATTTCTTAGGCTGAGGGCAGCTCCTAAGCAGCAAAGTCCTGCCTCTCACAGGCATGTCCAGGTGGGCTTTACAGTGACGGTCCCGGAGTTTAGCATAATTTGGATCATAAAGTTACAGAACATATAGTTGCTTCCTACATGTTGCCTCCCGCCACCAAAGGAAACTGAAATGTAAGCAAGTGGAACATTTCCAGGACAGAAGTTGGAGTTTCTTTTTCTCTAAAAACGTACTTACTTATCTAAGATGCTCCCGCTAAAAAGCCGAAACATTTAAAATATTTTTTAGATTAAAAATTTAAATATAAAATGTACAGGGCTGTCAGAAACAAAGGCACAAAAGCATTTGTCAGGCTTTTCCAAACAGCAACACAAACCCAGCCACAACCAGAACATTGGCCTGATTCAGCCTTGCTTTCTAAACTGGGTGCGCTGCCAGCACAGCCCAAGCAATTCATAGTTTCTGACCCAACTAACTGTTTTAAACTCTCTTACAAGGCATTGGCTCCTAACTTCTCATCTGTTTAGTTGAGAAATCACGACTTCAATACAGTGCTGTTGATCCCTAGAAACCAAGCAGCAGACCTGCCTGTGCTCACCCGTTAACAATTAAATGCCATTTCTCAACTCCCCAGGTGTCTTCGCAGAGCTGAGCCACCTCTCTGCTCTTAGCAGGGACACTGAGTGACGTACACCTATCTCGCTTATACTAAATGACAGCCCGTGACCCAAATATCTGTTATAATATTAGTCCCTTGCCTGCTGCTTATTACCAGGTGCTATTGGCAATGGAAGGAAAGGATTTTGTTTTAAGCACAAGGATATTTTCATCTCTGGCATCATTATGCTGACCTCACCGGGGCTGGAGCTGCTCTGAACTTGGCCTGGCGTGTGTGGCTTTGAAGCCGACGGTTTGCCTGGCCTCCCTCCTGCTTCCTTATCCTGTGTCCCCAGTGAGGGCTCCTCCAGCATATGCTACTTCCCAGCGTGATGCTCACACAATGTAATCATTTGAAGCTGTCTCCTCCAGTGCTTAGTTTTCCATTGCTCTGTCTTTATTTTGCTTCCAAGGGCCTACTTCTTCCCTTTTTTGTTTTGTTTTGTTTTCTCTTCTCAAGAAATTGGGTGTACACAATGATTCGATCTCGTCCCTAGGCTGCATTTGAAGGATATTGTGTATTTTCAGAATCCTCAGCTGTGTTTATGCTCCAGGCTCCAAACCTCTCTCCCCCTTTGAAAAGAGGGAGTAAATCCTCCCTTTGGTTCCTGCCCCACAGAGCCACTGGCTCAGGAATGCATTGTTCTAAATAACCATTAACCTACCCAAAATGTGGGTCACTTTCTATTGCAATGACAGATCTTTCTGTCCATCTTTTCTGCACCCTTTTCTATTGTTGTGCTTGTTACAAGCACGCCTGTACACACATCCTTGTGAGTGTGCATTGTTGTTGGGCAAACAAGTTCACCATGAGAGAGGAGGCGCTGATTGTGGCCACTAGAAAATCTCCAGGTTGCTCCCAGACAACGTCATAGAATCATAGAATCATAGAATCATTTAGGTTGGAAAAGATCTTTAAGGTCATCCAGTCCAACCATTGACCCTACTCTACCAGGCCCGCCACTAACCCATGTCTCTAAGCACCACATCTACACAACTTTTAAACATGCCTAGGGTTGGTGACTCAACCACCTCCCTGGGCAGCCTGTTCCAATGGTTGATAACTCTTTCCGTGAAAAATTTTTCCTAATGTCCAGCCTAAACCTCCCCTGGCACAACTTGAACCCATTTCCTCTTGTCCTATCGCTAGTTACTTGGGAGAAGAGACCAGCGCCCATCTCACTACAACCTCCTTTCAGGTAGCTGTAGATAGCAGTAAGGTCTCCCCTCAGCCTTCTCTTCTCCAGACTAAACAATCCTAATTCCTTCAGCCACTTCTTATAAGACATGTTCTGCAGACCCCTCACCAGCTTTGTTGCCCTTCTCTGAACACGGTCCAGCACCTCAATGTCCCTCCTACACTGTGGTGCCCAAAACCGAACACGGTACTCAAGCTGTGGCCTCACCAGCGCTGAGTACAGTGGCACAATCACTTCCCTACTCCTGCTGGACACAATAAGTAACTAGCGATAGGACAAGAGGAAATGGGTTCAAGTTGTGCCAGGGGAGGTTTAGGCTGGACATTAGGAAAAAATTTTTCACTGAAAGAGTTATCAACCATTGGAAGAGGCTGCCCAGGGAGGTGGTTGAGTCACCATCCCTAGATGTGTTTAAAAGTCGTGTAGATGTGGTGCTTAGAGACATGGTTTAGTGGCGGACCTGATAGAGTAGGGTCAATGGTTGGACTGGATGACCTTAAAGATCTTTTCCAACCTAAATGATTCTATGATTCTATCATGATTCTTGATACAGGCCAAGATGCCGTTGGCCTTCTTGGCTACCCGGGCAGTCCTTGTCAGCTGCACTGGAATAGGAAATGGTGGAGGTCTATAACCTCTCCTGGCAGACCACATGTAGGCAAAAAGCTGTAGGTTGGCCCTCTGTGATTCCAAGGGTAAGACAAATTGTTTAAGGACATCTGATGCTGTTTTGTTCAGGGATGAGGATCTATGGAAAAGGCGCTGCTATTGGATAATCAGCAGCTCCTGCACACTAAGCCATTATCTGTTACCCAGATGTGGGTAGTTTAGTTGCTGTTCTCCTTCCCTAGAGAAACGTGCTCTGTCCCTGCCCGTACTGAGGGTCAGTGGTTAGAGGGCACAGTGTGTTCAGCTGCTCTATTTGTCCAAGGACATTTAAAGATGGGTTCCAGTGGATCTGAGGGTGCCTTTTCCCCTGGCTGACTGGTTGATTGGAGATCTGGGGCATTGCTATGGTGTTCCATGAGACTCCCGTTTGCGTCAGTCCACAGTGAAGACCGTGAATCACACCAGAGCAAGAAGCCCCTGTGCCAACTGGTTGTTTATTTGAGGTTAAACCAACCCTCAGTCATCCTCACTGGTGAATTTTGGATCAGATGGTTAACCAATAGCTCTGGAGGTCATAAGGAGCTGAGCAACCTTCCTCTCTGCTCCCTGGGATACCTGCAGGCTCTGGAACAAACTCATCCCCTGTGTTCATTCGCGCTCCGAGTCCCACTCCTCCCTGAGGATGACAGGCAGCCATTGCAGCACTCGGAGCGAATCCCAGCCCCTCGCATTAATTCTCTCTCACATCTTGAGAGGAGTATGACAGCAGCAAACCCTTCAAGTGAATCCTAGCCCTATATTAATTCACTCCCAGGTCCAGCTCTCTGATCTGCTGTCATCTGAAAGTGATACTAATGCCAGGTTTCCATATCCAGCATCCCGCTGTGCCTCCCGCTGCAGTCAGAGTCATGCTGGGAGAGATCAGCTCTGCTTGAGAAGGGTAAACCAAGTGCTTGATTTCAAACAGCATCAAATAAGTCAAGAGAGAATATGTGGCGGGGGAAGAGGGAGGGAGCGAAGGAATGAATGGTTGGGAACACATTCCTTTGAAAGGGGTGAGTGGAGAAGAGCACAGACAGGCTGATTTCTATCTCCGATCTCTGTCCATCTTTGCTACCCACACCTCCGGCTTTATTCCTCCAGTTGTCCCAGTTCTCTCTTGCAAGACCAATTTCCTTGCCCCACTTGAACCTAACTAGGCTCTCTGCACTGCAAAGACAGTCTAATAACCCCAATGTATATGAGCGCTCCAGTTCTGAGGAACAAGGATGAGGCTGCTTGGCTGCAAAGCCTTGTGTGCTATCAGCTGCTGAGCTAGTTTTGTGCTCAACCGCCCACAACGCTGCAAGGCACAGGATTGCCAGGGAGATGTAAGGTCCAGTTCACCATCAATGTAACGGGCAGTGGACAGGTTGGGGTGGACTGTCCAGTGCTTTTGCCAGTTGACAGCTTCTGACAGCCAAATCCTCTTCCTCTTCATCACGTACTGCCCACCCAGGCAAGGGGGAGGAAGGTGAATGCTGATTTAATTTGGCACTCCAAGAAAAGAATAACAATACCTCAATACAGACATCACCTTTCCTTCAGAAAGTTCCCTGAATATTTTACTGGCCAGCAATGCTGTAATGTTTTTTGAAGGTCAGTAAAAATTACTTAAGAAAGCCAAGGAAAAACATTCGTAACAAGCAACAGTCACTTCTAAAAAGAGCAGGAAGGAGCTTTCAACAGATCCAAAGTGATTTGTAGTAATGCCTTCTTTGGGTTGTTTTTTTTTCCTCTTGTGCTTTATTTGTGCTGTATCTGGATACCTTCAGAAACTTGATTTCCAAAGATTTCTTTTCCAGCACTTTTGGAGAATCAAGCTCTTGAAGGGGTCATTTCTGACAGTGCTGCTGCAGATGTCCAACACACCCCATCGCAAAGGTGAAGCAGAGTCAGGAATAGGACTTGCGGTCCCAAAGGGTCTGTCAAAAAAGACTGAAGGTCTCTGCTGGGTGGACCTGGAATGCCTCCCCCCCTTGCTTTGTCTTGGCAATTACCACCGTGACCGAGTGGGAAATGTGGCTGTGTGTGAGCACTCCTCGTCTTGCTGCAGTGCGAGGTCCGGGGGCTCCGTGTAAGCTGTTGGAGGAAGGATGGGTGTGTGGGGTCTGGGCAGGGAAAGGGACTGATGTTGTCTCCAGTTCCTCATGGAAATGATCATGGCATGTACATGCTTTACATTCATCCATCTTTCTGGGGAAAATTGGCTGAAGAACACGGGCAATAAAAAACCAGTAGGGAAATAATATCTTACATCTCCAGAGAAGCTTCTGATGTCTACCTAGCCTGAGACCTCAATTTCTGACATGCTCGGGGGCTGAGTCTGCCAGCATCCACACTGAACAGTCCCTCACTCCTGGAGAAAACCTTCTGCAATCCTCCATGAACGCAGCCTGTGGCAAGGGACCTGTCTGTCCCCACTCCGATGTTTATGGCAGCGTGGCTCTCTCCGCTGGCTGCTATCTTATGCTGTGCCAGTTCATTTGCCCTGATGTTCCTTTTTCTAAATGTTAGGAAATCAGTACTTACCAAGTGCTGGCCCAGAATTTATTTGACTTTAATTTCCCTTTATGACCCCGTTTGCTAATCTCTATTGCACAGATAAAGAGAGGTAACCCAGGCACCATTACCCGTGATGTGGAGAATTTTCTGCAGTTCAATTATAATTTCTATTTTTCCCCTTGAGCAATAAAATCTCTCTGTCTCCCTCTCTTTTTCTTCCTTTAAACTTGTTCTAATAATTCTCCCTCTCTCAGTCTCAAGATGATGTTAGGTACTTTTGTGATGTCTTCTTGGCTGGTGTGTTTGTGGAAGTCAAAGCAGTTTGCGTTGGAGCAGGAGGTTCAGCAATGTGCACGTGTTGTTTAACGCATTGCTGGGAAACGTGCAGAGGTGCGGTGCAGGTGAGACACAAAAAGTGAGTGGAATAGATTAACGCATGGAAAGGATTCTGAGTTTTGCACAGACATCTTTTTCTGGATTGTTTTCAACCTTTCTTTCTCTAGAAATGCCAGCGTGATGAGTAGCAAAGATGCTGCTGAATTGATGGTTTAATTTGACTGCTTTTTCTTGTTGCCTTTAGAGTCATTTTAAGGAAGGCATCTAGTTGTAATCCTGCCTTCCCTTCGAAAGGCCGGACTCATTTGCCTGCAACTTCTTTGAAAGGTGAGAAATTCTCAATATGTTTTTCTTGGGCACCACTTACCCTAGCAAGGAGATCTTTCATGTATGCTTGTGACCTCTAGGACAGCAGGGCCCTCAATATATCTATATATGTTGTCTTTGTCATGTGGTGATTATTCGCAAGGGGGAAACAGCTTTGATTTCAAAGTTTGGGCCCCAAGAAAAATAATTTCTCTATTTCTTGTCTGATTTTTTTTTTCCTTTTAATTCTTTTATTAGAAAGCTTCTAGTTCTTTTCATTTTGTAGTTTAATTTGCCTTAAATTTAAACTAAAAAGGATAGAAAATAAAAAAAAAACAGAAAGAAGGTGGATCACTGAGTAACAGTGAAGCTGGCCTTAAAAAGAACATCAAAATGACATAGCCCTGACTTGTAGATTTTATTAATAATTATAGTCACTGTTAAAATAGATCATCATTACTTGGAGACACTAACTAGACTTCCTTAGAGCACAATCTTCCCAGGTTTGTATTTATAATGAAAAGATGTCCAGCCCATTAACAAAGATTGGTTGCACCTGAACTCAATTAGGCAATTAATAGCTGATTGGAGGTAAGACTAAATCCGCATCCCCAGATTCAAGCTAAGTCTATCAGAAGTCAATTTGAATGGCTGCTGTATGTCTCAGTTGTGTGTTACAGGTCTGAATCAAAAGCCAGTATCCACATGACTCCAGACTTGTAGATATACGGTCTGAATCCAAAAGGTCCTGTTGCATATGTAGGAACACAGATGGTGGTTGAGCTTGCCTGCTTCTGGTAAGATGAAATGATTTATCCTTAAGCTATCTCTAATGAAAAAACCTCCGAGAGCAGTCTGAAACACAGGTACTCTGTGAGCGACCAGTTATAGGGACTAGGCTCTTTTTATTTTCCCATGGGTATGGCTAGAAATAAAATGCATGTGTATTTCTGCAATTGTCCTACAAGCCTGCTTTATAAAGCAGCGCTTTTTAGTATAGACAGCACAAGATACCCACAGACTGATACCTATCCTCAGGCATTTCATCCAATTTCATTGTAGGATTAACTTCTTTGCCATAAGATTGGCCTATAGCATTTATTTCTTCAGTGCTACTGTGAGATTTTTCTCAGCAAAAGCAGCAAAACAATGACTTGCTGTGTATTCTCAGGGTATTTTAATGATCCTATCTCCATATCTGTTAAAATTTACAATACAGCAGAGCTCTGACTGGCATATGGTTGTCAGCTGAGAGAAAACTGTGCGACTAGGAAGCAGATCAATGTTGACATTGTGGAGGCACCTCTGGAAAGAATTAATCGAGTCTGATCTTTGCATACCCTCTCAGTATGGATTTTCATTAGACGCGGTGCTGTTTCCACACGGAGAGAGTCCAAGGTGCTCTCCTCAAGGTCAGCCCACTGAAGTTGATGAACGTTATATAGACTGCGGGCTTCTTTGGGCAGAGACCTTGGCTGTCTCGGAGCTGCAGCAGCATGCTCTAGTGGGGCTATGGCATCTGGGCAGGGCACTGTAGTACCTGGCCTAGGTGTGAAAGTTTAAAAGAGCCTTTGAATGCGTGGAAAATGGCTGTGCAGAGGGAGAAGGACTGGGATTTGAACCTGTAAATAAATTCCTCTTTTAATCAGGGGGTAAAGGGAACCATCAGGCCCCTGGTTCAACCTTAATTCAGGTCCATTAGGTGGACTTGACCTGCAGTAGGTCACCTGAGCTAAGATCCAAGTTGCCTTCATCTCATCAGTTGGCTTATTCAGGCTGTCCGCACTGTTTCATGACTTGTCACCATTTATTTTGGCTGGTAGCACAGATATACGTAAAGTCACAGCACATCTACAGTTCCATTGCTCCTGAAGGTAAAATCAAGCCCTTCATTAGCGTTTGTTATTAGTAGCTGTTAGTTGTAATCGGGCTTAATGATATGTCCACAGTGAGGCACAGAATAGTCATATTCCTTAGACGGAAGTTAAAACACCCTAATAGGAGAATGCACAACGCATCATATTTCATGTGTGTTGTATTTCAAGACAATGCCAGAACAGGCAACGTGAGTTTGGGATCTAAGAAGTAATCTTATTAATTAACAAAACTAAGGCTATCTAGTAAACAGATTCTGAATTTGTAATAAATAATTAGTCATCACAACAATTTCTTAATGGGCTATTAAGTGACTTAGGGTGGAATTCTCAGCAGTTGACATGTAAGTATCTAAAACAAAAAACTCTCTTTTCCAAATAAATAATGGTCTAATTAATATTGAAAAGAACAGCCGGCTTTCACTATTTCTTGTGTCTTTAAGAACAGACCAAACTTATAAAATAGAAACCTATCCAGCACATGCTGACTGCTGCCAGAAACCAATTTTTCAAGAACTGTCATTGAGAGTCATTAATTATCTGCAGGTCCCATTCGCTCTGAATCAGTGACAAACTTTGTGAGATTTTGGATGGTTTTAATTAATGCATGAATATGAGACGTAATATGCTTCTTGTTTGAACAATTATTGTCCTAGCACAACCCTTGAATTAAAGGATTTTGGGGAAAAAACAAAAGTAAATGGGATGTTACAGACTCCTGAGCAGAACCTGCCGGGGAGGAACGCATGGATTGGTGCAGGCTCACACGATTCTGCCCTGAACTCCCAGTCTGGATCTCATGCCTGGGAAAGCCGCTCTGAGTGCATGCACCTCTTCCCAACACAAAGGTCTGTTGAGGAAATCTGCAGTTGTATGAGGGCAACAGATCATTTCTCTGTTAGACAAGTTGATACTAAGATGCAAAGCACATTTATTTGAAACTAATGGGACAAGTAGCTTATGCTTCCATTTCAAATCTAATCAAGGTGCTTGGAGGTTTTCTTTCCTTTTTAATTCAACACAAGCTTCTTTTCTTTATCTTTTTCTTTTTATGTTTCGCTGACATAATTAAAGACCAAATGCATCGGACTAGTGAGCAGGACAACCAGAAAATCTAAGTATCGTTGACCAGGCTAGTTTCACTATACAGGCTGAACATGAACAGATCTCTCAGCGGCGATTTTATGTTTACAGCTCTATCCTAATGTGGCTACCTGGCCTCCAGATGGGAGATACCTGATTTCTGGCCAGCTCAAGCAGACATAAAGGAATTTGAGTCTTCCATGTCACTGGTTTTAACGGGTGAAGTTTCTTATTTCTCTCAAATAAGGCATATACTGCTGTTTCCAGCAGAATTTGTTCTGTGTTTAATAGGCACAAGTTGCACAGTAGAACAGACAGCAGACACCAAGCAGTGCTTAGCATTTAGAGAGACAGATCAGGAGGGTGTTGAGTCCATGAGACTTGTGTTTTTACACTGGCACAGCTATGTTGGCCAGGGAAGCAGTTGTTTTTTCATTCGCATAGTTCCTTTGCCTTCACAGTGATGTAAAAAAATGTTTGGGTATTTGCCTTTGATTTCACAAAGACCACACTTTCACTCATAATTTCACTCAAAAGAGTAATATTATTCTGCTCCAGTAGGATGCTGGATCCTATTTAACTTTCAGACCTTGTCTTAAGCTGCCACATTTTCATGAATATACTGGTGCCATCTGAATGCTCACGAGTAAGGGATAACATGACTATGCATAGCAGACGAGTCAAAAACCTGGAGCTTTTGCTTATGATAATTTTTTTTGGTTATTATTTTTGCACCCTGCCAGCTGTTGATCTTGCTAATGTGCCGCTTAGTAGCCGAGCTTTGTTCCCTCTTGGTTAACGAACTGTGCAAGAAATCACGGGCCAGTGGCTGGTTAATAATGGCTAATAATGATGGTCCATAAAGAAGAAATGCCCTGGACCACTAGATCTGGAGACGTAGCAGTGCTGTTGTCAAAGATGATCAAGAGAAAAATGTGATAGAACAATCTTGTTTCACCTTTGGGGTACTTATACCTCTTGGACACACGCAGAATTTAAATCTTAAGAGTTATTGCACATGCTGTAGGACTGACAAGGATTTGTGGCCTGGTAAAATACACCACTCTTCACCCAGAAAACCTTGTCTCCCATCAGAAGTCACCTGCTTCGTGTGACAGAGTATAGCCATAGGCACGTGGAGACACTCTCCACACCTTCTTGGAGATGATCCTCAACCATGGAGTTTGGTTAACACAGCTTCAAGTCCAAGAAATGTGTGTTAGGTTTGGGAAACACCTCACTGTTCTCTTGGAGAAAGGGCAGTGACAGCTGCCCTCAGTCCTGCATGCAGAAGTGCCCATGAAGGGTCTTACAGCTAGTCAAAGTGAGACCGTGTCCTTCACTGCAGGGAGCGCTCGGTGAGAAGGGATGGCTGGGTAATGCTGGATGGTGTCTTTTCCTCTGGTAGAGAGCTACAGCTTTGCAGCAGCCGGCAGTTTGCTGCCAGCAGACTGCTTCATTCTCATTCAAGAGCTGAAACCAAGGATGTTACCAACTCACTCCTATTGCAGGGGCTTCAGGAGGAGATGGCGTTTCCCTGAAGCCCCTTCTCAAACATGTTAGCCCTCTGCTTTGTAGAGCCGGCTCTCTCTATCCTCTGTCTCTTGCTTCTTCTTTTGTTGGCTTTGGGATTTCTCGCAGACCCTCCGCTCCCCCTTCCAAGCACCTCTTGGTTATTAAAATGCAGCTCAGGATAGTTCACTTTGCCTGGTACATTATCATTCCTCGTTAGAGACCCCTCCAGGGCCTGTGATATGCCTGCACCGACTTTATAATTACAAAGTCAATTTCTAAACAGACATTTGCAAATAAGTCAATTTAAATACCGAGATTTGCAAACAATAATTAAGCAGTAGCTTCTTTTTTAATATCTATATATATAATTAATGCCCATGGGCTTTTCGTTTTACCTTGTGACTGTGTAGCTTGCAATTGTTTGTTGAGCTAAACCATTCTCGGAAAGCAAATCAAATCATTGACGGGTTTTAAAGCTGTTTAAGAAAATGCCCTACCTCCTTCCAGCCCAGGTCCATGAACTGTTTTTTATGCAGTCCCCTGTCCACCTAGCAGTGACTGGGAGGTAGCGTCAGGTGCCTCATGTGACAGCAGCTGAGCTGGGGAGCTTTCCCCTTCAGCATAAGGATGGTGACCTGATCTGCCAAAAACTATCCAAACCCACGACAAACTGGGGAAGACTACATTAAAGAAGCTGAGCAATAGAAGTAGTCTGCAAGCACAAGGGAAAAAGCACTCTGGAGGAGGAGATGAACATAGCCTACCTGAGGTTTCCTCTAGCAGTGAGAGGGCTCATGCTGCAAGGAGAGTGTTGAGAGAGGAACAAATGGGCCTCATCCAAGAATGGATCCAGGAGAAGGAGGGATGTCTTCCTTTTTTTGAGACAGGTCCTCATGTTATCCCACATCACCACACTATGGTCTGTGTACCATCACAGGTCTCTTTTAAAGAGTTAAACCTGGCTGGATGGCCGGGCCCAAAGAGTGGTGGTGAATGGAGTTAAATCCAGCTGGCGGTCAGACACAAGCGATGTTCCTCAGGGCTCAGTTTTGGGGCCAGTCTTGTTTAATATCTTTATTGATGAACTGGATGAGGGGATTGAGTGCACCCTCAGTAAGTTTGCAGGTGACACCAAATTAAGCAGCAGTGTTGAACTGCTTGAGGGTAGGAGGGCTCTGCAGAGGGATCTGGACAGACTGGATCAATGGGCTGAAGCCAACTGCATGAGGTTTAACAAGACCAAGTGCCGGGTCCTGCACTTGGGTCACAACAACCCCAGGCAACGCTCCAGGCTTGGGGAGGAGTGGCTGGAAAGCTGCCCAGCAGAAAAGGATCTGGGGGTCCTGCTGGGCAGCCGGCTGAACATGAGCCAGCAGTGTGCCCGGGTAGCCAAGAAGGCCAATGGCATCTTGGCCTGTATC
>VFFE01006326.1:0-32963 GCA_008921705.1 Burhinus oedicnemus
GCGGAGCCGGGGCGGGGGGCACGGCCGTGGGGGTGACGGGGGAGGCTCAGCTCAGGCGAGAATAGGCTTCTCACGGCCGAAAGCTTTCAGCACATCTAGCTACTCGTGCTAAGCAGAGCTAAGCACGCTGCACAAATCACACCAAATTATAATCCTAAATAATTTATTCCATCGAACCGTCAATATCTCTGGCAGGCTCCCTGCCAGCCTTTGACTGCCCTTGCGTTTCCCGAGCACACGCTCTATCCCACCTTCCCACAGCAAGACCACGGCACGCTCTCCCACCGCAGCGCGACCCCACGGGCGCCCACGCGCACCTCGCTGCTGGGGAGAGGAGCCCCCGCGCAGCCCTGCGAGCGCAGCCGCGCGCCCCAGACCGGCTTCACCCGCACCCGTGTCGGGGGAGGCGCTTTCTGAAGCTTCCGACCAAAAACCGCATCTGGGCACTTGCCCACAGCAGAAGCGATCCCCACCGAGAACGCCACAAAAACGGAGTAACGCAAACTGCAAACCCACAGCAGCAGCAGCAGCTTCAGAGCCGCTTAGACCGGGAACAAGGGAGAAAAATCAAAGGGCTTCACCTGGTGTACAGGAAATCAGCAGGCAGGGAGAAGGGTCGGCACTCCCAGCCGTAAGAGAGAGCTATCGTGGCAGTGCTGAGAGCAGGGAACAACAGCCCTGCTGATGTCTAAAGAGAAAATTTAAGAGTTTATGCCGCATACAGTCAGCGGGGTTCCTTCAAGGTCTGCATACCACAACTCCAGTCCCCAAAGATAAACACTGCAGCACCATTTCCTAACCCTTTGGGCGAGGAAAAACATGATTTAATCTAGATTTCATTAAGTTTCTTCATTAAAAACTAACTTTTGGGTATGGACAGACGCTCAGCACTTGAGCAGTCGTGGTCACACAACTGTCCTGAAGCACATGGGTCAAGTCATTGAGTTGTGTGTTGGGGCAGTTTTACAACCCCTCCAGGCTGGAGGTGGCCTGTACTAATGTCCTCTCACAAGCGTGATTATATACCTCACGCTACTAAAAGTCCAAGCTCCCAACTGTGAAACAGACAGATTTTGAACTATGACAACTACAAAAACTGCATCATTTACCCCAAGCTGAATAAATATTTGAATGACATTTTGACTCAGGTGTTTCAATTCAAGAAAATGTCTGACTTTATCAGCCTGAATCACAAACAATACCAAATATTATTACTAAAAGCACAGTTCCAAACACCAGTTACACACATTCACATCAAACACTCAGCAACTGCACTTACCCCCACTTTTAATAATGACACACACTGCATGCAGGAGAAAACCCAGACAAAGCACCTCAAGTATCCTGTACGCACAAATAACTTCTTCCAAAGCAAGTCCCACATTAGGATGTTCCATGTATTTTTTTCAGTACCTACAGGGTAATGACACAGGGAGACTCCCCAGGAACCTGCCGCCTCTTGCATCTCCCCTCTCCCACCCTCATGAAGACACCGCTGAACCCTGCTGCGGGTCCTCAAAGCACGTCCTGCAAGAAGGGTGTCCCAGTTCCAACCCACTTGCCTTGTGGAGCAGACAAGGTGAGGAGATGAGCTCTGCTTGTCCTCCCATGCCTGCACCAGGTGCTCTGAGAGCTGGGGAGTCAGGCGTCACCTTCCATTGCACCTCACCCTGCTCTATTTCCAGGAAGGCAAGACCTTTGAGGGGCCACACATCAAACCCCACCTCTGAGGAGCCACCCATCCTCCTGGGTGACAGAGAGGACCACCAGGGAAGGGCCCCTTGCCTGCTGTTTTAAAGAAATCCCACTGTTTTAATTAGCCTTAGTTTTTAAAGACACACTAAAATACACGTGGTTCCTAGAGATCATTTCGCGGGTGAAACCCTGGAGCTGTTAAGTCACTAGCTGAATTCACCTTGATACCAGCCAAGCAACAGCTTACTGATTATACCATCTTGATTGGTCTTCACATATTAATCAGGTTTACATAATTAAATAGAAATGTCATTTGCATCAATACATCCAGGAGTCTGTCTGATTTGCAAAAGTAATTTGTGAACACAGAATGGTATCAAGGCTAAAACTGCAGTCTAAAAAACTCAACTGAAAACTGGGAAAAACAAACTGGCCAGCCATTCCAGAGAGCTACATCCGATCATGGACCTAACTGTGGCTGCCACAGGGAAAAAGTTGGCTGCATTTCACTGAAAGGCGCCTGTGTCTGCATCCCTGGGAAACTTAATTTCTGCCCTGGCCCATAAGCTTGTGCCTCAGCAGAGAAACATGCTCCAAGACGACTCCTTGGGACGGGGAGCCCAGGTGAAGTGCTCCTGCCCAGCCTCTGCCTGGAGCAGCGTGGGGCCCTACCGCGGTGACGCAGTTGGGGAGGAAGAGTCAGGATTGTGGCAGCAACTTCATCACAAAGCTCTGCTGCCATGTTTTGCTGGGAAGACAGCATTGGGGAGCTCACCACGCATAAACACTTGCAAGAAGTTGAAAAAAGACTCGGTAACTCCCCAAGTCAGTGCCTGCATTCCTGGTTAAGCAAACCGTGCAGCAAGTGTGCAGTTGCAGAGTCCCTTTGCAGGAGGCAAGGGCACACACCTGATGTTTTCCAGCAATATAACCCATTTCTCTTCTTTTGACGACCTTTAGATGGCCAACATCCCAAACTTCCCGAATCCCAATGTTGTGTAACTAGGAGCAAGGCCGTATGTCAGCACAGTGACTCCATACTGGAGACCATGGTGGGGAGCAGCATGGAGGGGTGGCTGGGGGCTTCCCCGCACCCCAGGACAGGGCTGCTGCCAGCAAACCCAACTCATGGGGATCGCCCTTGGGGAGCCTGAGCAGCTGCGGGCCTGGGGAGTGTGTCCATGAGGCTGCTGGGGAGCTGGCGGGGATGCGAGCGGGAGGGTGTTTATGGGGGTAGGTAAGCAGAGGGCAGAGGGGCAGGAAGGCTGATGCCAGGGCAGGCAGGGAGCAGGCAGGGGCGGGCGTGCAGGCAGGGGCGGGCGTGCAGCCCGGTAGTGCCTTCTGCTGCCGGCAAGCCGTGTCGGTGGGCTGCTCGCCGTTGAAGGGGGAGGCGATGCAGCGCATGAAGACGCAGAGCTGCGGCGTCCTCTTCCTCTCCTCTTCCTCTCCTCTTCCTCTCCTCCCGCTGCAGCCGCTCCAGCTCGCAATTCTCCTTCTCGCTGGCCACCGAAGGGCTGGGGCTGGCGGGCCGCGTCAGCGGCTGCTCTCGGCTGTCCTCCGCGCTGGACGCCGGGGCCAGCACCGCGGCGCCGGCTCGGCTCGGCTCGGCTCGGCCCCGGTTCCACTCCCCCACCCCGCGCTAGCGCACTGTGCGACCGGAAGAGCAGAGCCAAGATCCCCGCTGGCCGCGCGGGGCACGCCGGAAGTTGTAGTCCCCGCTCCGGGGTGCGCGTGCGCACGGCGCCTCGGGTGGCGGTGGCCCTGCCGGGGCCGGGACAGAGTTGGTCATACGAGGAGCAACCTCGGGCGCGGGGGCGAAACAGCCCGTGTCTTATTTCGGATGAAGTTAGATTTTGACTCCTGCGCCGTGATCGGTAAATGACTGAAGTGGAAACGCTGATTGGTAAATACCAAGCCCCACAAAATAATGAACCACAAGCCCCTCAGTGAGAAACCCTCAACAGCAGCCTCTGAACAAAAAAAATGTAAATGAAAAACTCTGAACCCTCCGCTTTAAACCAAACCCACCCGCACACATATAAGCAGGAAACGGGTAAAGGGAAGCTGTGGAATGTTTGCTCACAGCTCAAAGTGTTTGTCCCTCGCTGGGAACCTCAGCAGAACATGCAGACGGACACCAGCAGGCGTTACAGTTGCTTTTTATAAGTTTGGTTTTAGCCGCCTTACTAACATGACCATAGGCATGACTCAGTCCCAATTATTGAACTAAAACGCACTTCCACCCAATCTACCTGCAACCCCACAAGAACCAGTTAATCTGCATTAGGGACAATAACTTGGTATTTTTGGTCCTTGCACCTCTATGGGCAAACCTCTAGAGCCAGTGACAACTGCTGCAACCAACCGGCCTTTTCTTAAGGAAACCGGTACCTGCTGAAGAGAGAGAAGAGCGTTTGTGACGAACAGAAACACTGCTCCTGCGGTCACTAACAGTGCCTCAAACCCCAGTTCCTCAGGTCGGTAAATCTCACTCTAAAGACTAACCAGAAAATTCCTCACAGCGTGGCCAGAACAAGGGTAAAACATTTCAGTTGAGTAAATAGTTTTTATGATCTTTAGCCTATTACCCAAATGATGAACATATGCAGTCCAAGCTACGTAACTGACTGGCATAGCGCTCAAATTGTCTTCAAGGAAAAGCCATTACCTTTTCTTTAAAGATGCCTTTAAAGGTACTATTTAAATGTTTTCGCCTCAGATCTACAAAATTTCTACACGTTCCTAAATAGCAAGAAACTGGTTTATGAGTGTTCTGTAAATGTCTTCGTGGAATGGAGCATTTGGAGAGTACAAACATCCTGCTTACTTTACAAGAGGCTCTTTTCAACATAGTGAAAAACTTGTGCAGGGAAAAGGGAAGTCCCAAGTGGAAATACAGCATGCTATCTAAGCTTAAAAATAGCTAAATAGTAACCAAAAAAAATCTTAAACCTTTTGGATAAATGCCAGGGCATCTTCAGAAATTTTCCCTCCTGAAAGCAAACACACAAATCTCCAACCTACTGATTTGTATGTATATCTTAGCAATCAAAAGTGAATCTATAAGCCAGTACAGAAAATGGACGAATGTTAAGAGCGTGTGTCTTTGTCTTTATATGGTATTCTCTGGTCTGCCTTCAAACACAGTACCACTGGATTTGGCGGTCCTGAAAACAATATTGAGTAGTACAGTTGTCCAAATTTCTCACTATTGCATTTTATCATTTGTGATCCTAACTTCACCACTGAAAGAAAACTATGGGAGCGAGTCCACGTTACCCTGAAAGCCAGTAGGACACATCACTGATGTTTGTGCCTCTAGTTATCTAGCTGGCCTTATGGGTCAGTCAAATACAGTAGAAAATAAAAATCAATTGTACACATAAAGTGCACAATATTGATGAGCAGGAATTAAAAGGTCTTGATCTTCAGAGAGTATTTCCACAATTGAACGATTTCTGTGGCGTTTGACCCTCAGCTAAGAAAACATAGTCATTAAAGTTTGGGGGATGTTCTGCAGCAAACCCACCATCGATGAAAAGCCAGTGAGGTAGCTTCTAGAGCTGGAAGAAAAACAAGTTTTCTCTCCTTACATCACTAAGTATTTTGTTACTAAACTCTGAATGTTTGTATGAGAGTTTGTGTAAATAGTCACATCTGCAAAATGTCTGGACTAAGGTAAAGAGCAGCATCGGTGCTATAAAATTGCCATTGGTGCTTGAATTAATTTTCCCTCACAACTTGTTATCATTTAACTGAAATACTATTTTAAAGGAAATCATGCATCCTAGAATATTATGTGCAGATTGTTAAATGTTTTTCTTAACATTTATCTTTTATAGAACAAGTAGATTCCCAGCCACCGTAGTTTAGTCTCACCGAACACTCAAGATTTTCAAACAAAGCTTCAGCATCTTTGCAGGAGGTGGGGTGAGGGGGTCCATGGACCACTTTAACGGACTTAGAATTTTTTTCACCAATAGCAGAAAAATGTTTAGAAACCTACTTTTAAGTTCTTGATAGAAGAGATGTATGTTCAGAAGCCTGCTTTAAGTACTTAATAGAAATGGCTGGCTGTAGTCTGATAGCTTGCCAAAATGATCGAATACTCCCAGGCAAGCTGTCATTTAACTATAAAATCGGACGTGACCTATTGACTGATCCTCAGCACCAAAATTAAAAGATAATGATTAGCTTTTTAGAGTTCTCAGTAGAGGAAGTGTATTTATCCTATACAGGACACTTGGATCAGTGACACATTTTTGCAGAGCTATGAGGAGAATCATCTAAAAGAGCATTATAGTACTAGATAGACTTCGTACCTCATATTGATTCTAGTGGTGGAGTTATACATTGCTACCAGGCATGCCTAACAAGGCCATAGCCTTGGCCATTGCACTGCTAATGCTGGCTCCAGGACAATCTTTGTACAGAAAACAAGCATATTTCTTTCCCCGTCTTTCTTTTTCTAAAACTAGGTCTCTTTCCCTCCCTTCTCCCCAACATTTTCTGCAGGCGTTTCCTGAAGTTTAGAGTTTTGAAAGGGTGTTCCCCAGCCTACCATCAGTCCCCAAAATACACTGTAGCAATCCAACCAGCTCAAAAAAAAAAATTCGTGTAGATTTTAAGCTCTCTTAAATAACTCTCATGTGTCAGCTCAGCTTACAAGCTGTGATATATCCCCAAGTGTTGGGTGGACTTTTTAAAGAAAGCATTTACTCTTAAAATCTTTTTGTAAGCCAAGGAAGAAATTACCTACTATAAGCGTGGTGAGACACTGGAACACGTTGCCAGAGAAGTTGTGAATGGCCCATCATTGGAAGTGTTCAAACTCAGGTTGGATGGGGCTTTGAGCCACCTGATCTAGCGAAAGAAGTCCCTGCCCATGGCAAAGGGTTTGGACTAGGCGATATTTTAAGGTCCCTTCCAACCTAAACCATTCTATGTTTCCCTGTAGAAACTGTGTTTCCCTTTACCCTGTAGAACTTTGGCGGCCATTCTTCCACTTTCTCCTCCGCCACATTAACGTTTTCTTTTTTAAACTCGGTGAAGGGTAATTTAGGATGGGGAGTATTCATTCTGTTCCAGGAGCTCCATCTTTATCCTCCTCTAGGGAGATGCAGAGAATGGTAAGTTTGCAGAGTACAGGTGCAGCTGTGCATTCTGTTTCTAATTCTGCCACATCCTGACATGGGGAGGATGTATAGTGTATAGCTTTACCAAATCTTTTACTGAAAGTAAGCAGATTCTTCAGTAGAACAAACCCACTTATTCACCTGAGTTGCAGGGTGACTCTGCTGCAATGATCCATCTGATGTAAAGAAAAGAATAGGAAAGGGAGGCATTTTAAAGAAAAAGTTAACAGTAGTAGATTGTAACCCATGAACAATCATGTCAATTAATATATGTGGCCCTTGCATTCCTAAACACCTAGAAAATCCCTGTTCTTTCACACTGGGCAGTTCGTGCGCTCTTTTATACTGGAAAATATTTCATCTCGTTCTTGGTATTCTTCCTGCTGAGATAATGCATAGGGGTCGCTGAAGGCCTGGGATGAAAAGGGGACTTATGTCTCCTGGTCAGTTTTTACAGGCTATACGTAAGTATCGCTATCGAGAAGAATGACTGACATCTTTGGTATGTCCAGCACTTAGACTGGAATGGTAATGACTTGCTCCTAAAAAGACATGCTGAATCATATGGATGGGGAAAATGGTGTAAAACAGTTGCCACATTCAGTAGTGTTTTAAAGAAGTCAGTATGACAAGTAAGATGGCGTAAGGAGAATAAACGAGAGGTGCAGAATTGTAGAATATAAGGACAGATGCTGTCTGTGAATAGGGAGTGAGTTTAGAGGGGCCAAAAGTACTACCATTGGGTTTTTACATCAGGAGTGTGGCGCTAAGCCATTCCAGGAGAACAGACTGTCTGCAGAAATTTACAATGATAGTATGTGGGAAGATTTACCTTCTTGGCTTTGGCATAGGCAAGCCCAGTGTTTGCTGCTACTCAGATATGTAAACTTAAACTTAGTCCAAATGTTTTCTTTTATTCTGTTTGTCTGAGGCTGAGATCGTTCTTAAAACTTGGAAGGTGCTCGAGAGGTGAAAGGGAGGATAATCTGAAGGAGGTTAGAGCTGCAGATTTTTAATTTCTAGCCTTATAAATTAGATTCTTTCACCAGTCACAGTTAAATTATGCTTGGAGTGGTAGCAGACTGAACCACAGATTGATTTTCTCCTCCCTCCATCCATAGCAAATATAAATTCCATGGGCAAAGCCCGCAGTCCGTCACTTGCTCCTGTAGCAAAATAAACTGCTTATAATGTGAAATTTACTCACACAGATGGAAGATGGCAGGAGTTGTAAGTTTTTATTGGACGTCACAGTTCTTTAATTTTACACATTGTTGTAAAGAAAGGTATGTTTTATTTTTAATTTGCTGTTTATTTTTAATTTATCTTTTAAAAATGTCTACCTTGCCTATTTGTATACCAATTTGCAAGAGTATTTTCATGTTTAGTAGGCTGCCTTAACATAAAGGTTCCTGTATAGCCATCGGTATTGTGGCCGTAAGACTGCAACCTCCATTTGATTTCTTAACACTCCTGTTTTACAGGGTAAAAATAAGTCCCATTTGAACAGAAAACACTGTGTTAAACCACCTTTTATCCTAAAAAAAATCAGATTATTCTGTTTTTAGTATAACTGAATTCTATTGAATTGTACTGTACATAAAATGAAAAGGTAAATCTACAGACTTACTGGTTATCCCTGCTCATTAAAAAGAAAAATGTTTTTGTTACTGTAGACAATAACATAAAGATGGCAAATGAATTTAAAATCTTGTCCACAATGTAGTATCCTGTAATGGAGAAAGAAACAAACATGTGAAAGAAAGGCAAGATGTGTGATTACACACATATATTGCCAGTTTATCTGTACTCAGATGATAATCGCTTAGGAAAATGCTGGTAGAGAATTTTTTGCATATCTAATTTATTTTTCACAGAATTGTGGCCAGAGATAGCAATGCTTGACACCTAGACAGTCTATTTGGTATTTCGAATGCAGGTATCATTGATCAGAGGAAACTGGACCGATTATGGTGATTCTATTTATTTGTTTATTGTTGACATTTGCAAATAAAAAGCAATTGTCTGCACCAAATTATATGCTTAAACATATTTTACTAATTTAACAATGCAATTTTAGCAAGATTTTTATTCCCTCTCAAGTTCCTTTGTATAATCGATTTTCACTGTGAAACAGTAATTGGACATTACCATAACATCAGCTGCGATGTGGGGCTTGGAACATCCAAAAAGGAGGACTGGAAAATACTCTTCTACTTTCATAAGTGTCCTAAATATAAACGTACTGCTCTTACACTACTGTCGAATGATGGTTCAAACGGACTGCGCAATGCTCTTAAAATCCTACTACAAGTCAGGCACCTTAGTTTCCACTGATTTGATGCAGACTGAGGGTGCTTAATACCTCATAGCGGTGTGCTTATCGGGATGTCTTTTACTGATAAGTTAGACACGGGCGGATGATGTACTTCTCCTTCTTGTAGATGAGAGAGAATAATACCTAGATTATCAATGAGCAGTGGGTCATGTTGCTGTGGTTACAATGTGAGACATGATGGTTTTTCCCACTGTCATTTTTTTCTTAATGTGTTAAGGACTGCAGCTTTCACAATGTTTGATACTTTTTTCTCTCATACGTTGTAGCGTTAAGATGGCAGAATAACCATGGGAGACTGGAATTTCCTTGGAGGCATTTTAGAGGAAGTCCACATTCATTCCACTATTATTGGAAAGATTTGGCTAACAATCCTCTTCATATTTCGAATGCTTGTCCTCGGAGTGGCAACTGAGGATGTTTGGAACGATGAACAATCAGAATTTATATGCAATACCGAGCAACCTGGTTGCAGAAATGTGTGCTATGATGAGGCCTTTCCCATCTCTCTCATAAGATACTGGGTCTTGCAAGTTATATTTGTGTCTTCCCCATCCTTGGTGTATATGGGTCATGCCTTATACAGACTAAGAGCCTTGGAAAAAGAGAGGCAAAAAAAGAAAGCTCAGGTAAGAGTGGAACTCGAAAGCACTGAATTAGAAATGACTGAAAATCGGAAAAGGCTGGAGAGAGAACTCCGGCAACTGGATCAAAGAAAGCTAAACAAAGCACCCCTGAGAGGCTCTTTGCTCTGCACTTATGTGATACATATTTTCACAAGATCTGCAGTGGAAGTCGGTTTTATGATTGGGCAGTATCTTCTTTATGGTTTTCATCTAGATCCCCTTTATAAATGTCAGAGAGATCCATGTCCAAACACAGTTGACTGCTTTGTATCTAGACCAACAGAAAAGACAGTGTTCATATTATTCATGCAATCAATAGCGACTGTATCATTGCTTTTAAATATCCTAGAAATTATCCACCTAGGATTCCGAAAAATTAAAATGGGACTCTGCGGGCAGAATGAAAACAAGGATGACCCTGACAATGTCTATGTAAACAAATCTAAGAAATACTCTGTGATACCGCATTCTTCTTTGGGAATATCCACCGCCCCTCAGAAAACTGTTCCTTCTGCACTTAGCGGTTATACCTTTTTAATGGAAACGCAAAGCGACACTGCTGTCTACCCGGTTCTAAATTCTCCTCCCATGTTTCAGTCTGTGCAAAATAACCGTATAGAAAGCAGCAGCAATTACACCCATCACAATCAGGAAAATAAATCACCAAAGAAGAGGCCAGCTACAAATGCTTTAGACAATCAGACTCAAAATACCGGCACAAATAATAACGAAGGCTTGTTTGGCAAGCTTGGGACTGAAGTGCATGATGCTCAAAAAGAAGCTGAAAAAACCCATTTCCTTGTTGGTACTCAGAATGCAGATATAGCTTCGAGCACGTGCTTGAGAAGCTTTGCTGAAATGCCATCTCAAACATCTCTGCAACCCAATACAACTTTTCCTGTTACTGGTTTCAGAAGACAACATGGAATCAGTTCGTCTTGGAACTGCTCGGCAATGGTTGAGAGTGCAGGATCTTCAACAAATTCTCTTCCAAAAAACAGCAACAGAAGACGAAACAGTTTCAGTGCAAACAAAGCCCAACCTCCTTACAATGCTGACGTAAAAAATTCTAGCTGGCCAGACACTCCTGACTCTACCGGGGAGGTGAGCTCAGAATCTAAACATAGCAGAAACTGCCATAGTCCTAAGCCTTTCTCTCTGTCTAGGCGACTGTCGCTGTCAAGTAATGCCAGCAGCAGGCGTGCCCCCACCGATCTTCAAATATAGTGTGAGTTAGCCTGTGAATCGCACTAGTCAGTGCCGGGATAATTACCGAACATTGCGACATAAGCAAGACCTATGTGTAAGAGTAGTCAAATTGTTCAACTTTAACCAGCTGTTTCACATAGATAGAAAAGTTGTGTAAAGTTGTGTAGCCCTTTGAATATTAGCTAAGTAACTTTTAAATGGTCTCTTTACTTCCTCTGTAATGAAAGGGTAGCTTAGACCTCAGTGTATAAACTTCTACACTACCCTTCCAGCTAAAAAGGAAAACTTACATCGTAGAAGTCCACATATTAGGAAAAATCAGGCACAAAATCACAGCTGATACTATTTAAACTGAATAAAAGTAGAAGACAAAATTTACAGTCTAACAATATATTTTACAAAGGCCAGCAAATGAAATTAGGCTAAATATGGGACTGGCACTCTCAGGAGAAATTAATTATTGGTAAATAAGTTTCTGCTTAATCTCTCTGAGAATTCAAACAGACATTTGATAGCTGTCTGAAAGCAGTATGTCAAACATATTCCGCTGTTTGAACTGTGTTAAATAAAAAAAGAACAAAGCATTTGATACATGTATCACTAACTCTCTGACTCCATGGTACACTTTTTTTTCAGTGTATCACAACTGACTTCCTCAGCAGAAAAATCCAAGGGAACCTCTTATCGTATACCATTACCGTTAAATACACTATTACGTTTTTAAAGCATCATGAATACAAATGAGTTGTGAGCTTTAATTTTGAGATTTTGCGTAACACTAATAAACTAGCTATTATTATTATTATTATTATTATTATTATTATTATTATTATTATTATTATTTATTCAGAAAACAAGTCACTGAAATTTGTTAATCAGAAATTTTGGATTTCACAAACCAGAAGGCTTACTATGTCAAAAAAAAAAAAAAAAGGGAAAAAAGAAAAAATGGTAGTACCTTCCTACTTTCACTTATAATGTCAAAAAAACATATAAAAGTTTATCAAACTGTAAAACTACTTACTCCTTTTCTGGATGCTACGGGGTCCATCTGTCCCCTGAATTATGACAAACTTTTAAATCAAAGAACGCTTATAATTGTTTAGAAGGAGCTTTTCCATTTATGCTTTTTATGGGGATAATAAAACAAATAAAGGACATTCATCCACTTGATGCTCCAGTCCATATAGTGTAAGGCAGGTTCCATGAAACATCTTGAAATAATAAAGGAGGGAAAGATGAACCGAACATTTGTAATCGAGACTTCTGTGAATTAAATACATTTACTTGAGTTGCACAACACTGACAGGCTGTAGGTATTTGGTGAGGTGGTCACATCTGGGATGCATTAGTGTATACGCGTGTATTTTTTACTAGTGGATTTGACTTACTGTACATGTACTGGAAAAATAAGTTGTAGCATCGCGATGTTATGACATCATTAAACTCTTAATGTGCATTATCATTATGCTTACAAGCCAGCCATGTTTCAGATTGGCTGAAGGCTGTACAATATTAGGAAAAAAAGGAGCCAGAAAACCTAAAAGGCTTTTTTGTTTGCAGCAGCAGCATTAATTTGGCCCTGTCCACGTAAGAAATACACATTGGTACTATTAGAACTATTCACTGTAGACTTCTCTCCAGCAGCTGTTCTTCTCACCTCTAGTATCACTCTGTGTATACATAAATATAGCTCTATGTAATTCTGCCTACACTGTAAAATTAACAATGTGTAATATACAGAAATGTATATAAATGTATAGCATGATTTAGCTGAGTTAATGCTGCTACTGTGGCTTTAATTCTTGCACTTCTGATGCGTAAGTTTCTGTGGGCAATAACTGTGCTAGCGCACGTTTTGCATTTAATATCTCTGTAATGAAAAGCCTATATATTTCATGCACTCCACTCCCACTGTCTAAATAATAGAAAATTAGCATTTAGATGTTCACATATGGGATACGACATTTGCATTCCTGTTGGTTCAGAAGATATAAAAGGATTTGTTTTTCTGCTGCTGACAGAGGATTTTTATTAACTTTTTTTGCGTGGACGCGGGGCAAACATTCTATTTCATCCCAGCACCTTGCCAACAGAAAAGTGTAAGTTAATTCCAGTGAAGAGTGCAGACACTGCAGAAGAGCGCGCAGGAAAAGTGTGGAAAGACCCTGACATCGCAGGTGCAGAATTATTCGGTTCGTTCGGTTTTAAATTTTTATAATTAAAAGACTTTATCGGTCAGCGGTCACCACAGGGTTTCACAAATATAAAGCGATATAACCGCTTCCGTTTTTTAAAACGGGCTAAGGCAAAAGACTTTCTTTTCAGTGCGAAGGTTTCACCGCATGTCTCTTGGGTCCCCCTTGGGCAGGCGCCCTCGCAGCTGCAGCTCCCCCCGGTGACTTTCAGCCAGCTCCGGTCGCTGCCCGAGCCACAAGCTCGACCCCTCGCTGACCGGGCCCGGCGCGGCGGCAGAGGCGAGCCCCGGGACCGCCGGCTGCGAAACGCGCTTCGGTACCTGGCGAGGAACGCAGGGCCGAGCGGGACGGCGGCCGCAGCTGCCGAGGAAGAGAGCACGGCGCCGGCCTGTCTTCGGGCGACGAGGGGCCCCGGCGGGCGGGGGCGAGGCCGCGGGGGCGAGGCCGCGGGCGGCGCCGCTCGCCCGTCGCTGTGGTAACCGCTGGAAGCCTCGCGCCGTAAGGGAGCAGGGCGCAGGCGCGCGGCCGGGGCAGGCGCGGTGCGGGTTAGATGGCGCATTGCAAGGTAGGAGGGAGCGCGCCGGCGGCGGGGTCGGCGCGGCGGGGCAAGGCCGCGGACTGGCGCTGGCCCGGCCCTTCGTGCCGCCCCTGCGGCGGAGAGGGCGGCCGGCCGGGTGCCACCAGCCTCCTCCGTAGCTGAGGGGGGGGGGGCGCCGCCGATCTGACCGTGTGGGCGTCCTCCCTCAGGCCGCGGACTCCAAGCGGGAGCAGTTCCGCCGGTACCTGGAGAAGTCGGGGGTGCTGGACACGCTCACCAAGGGTAAGTCTCCGGCCCGCGCCCGTGCCGCCCGCCGGCGGCTCTTCGAGCGCTTCCGCGGGCGGGGGCCGTTCCCCTCGGGGCGCGGCCGCCGCCCCGGCATGGCTGTGGTGCGGCCGCCCCTCGGCGCTCTCCGCCGGCTCCCCCCCCCTCGCCTCGGCGAGCCGGTCGCTCTCTCCGCTCAGCCTGCGCGGCGGCTGGCAGCGGAGCCCGCCCGGGAAGCCCGGTGCGAGGCGGGGGCAGCGGGCCCCGCTGGAGGCGCGGCCCCTCAGGCGCGGTGCGGTGGGTGTTGGAGACACGCGTGGAACGGGAGTGGAAGAGACATGGAAGGCACGGGAAGGCGGTTCCTTTCCCCCTGCATGCTGTGCTGAAGACTTCTCTTACTCGGCCAAGGTGCTGTTCTCTACGCTTGCTTTTGCAAACAGCTGAATTTCTTGGGGGCCGTTATTCTGCCAGAGCTCTCCAGAGAAAGTAAATGCTTGAGATAAAATAACAGCAAATGTGCTCTTAGAAACACTCAATTTAAAAAGACCCTTTCTTGAGTAGAGCTTGGTGTTTCTCCTAAAGCTAATGAACCCATAAGTCTTCTGAGAGTGACTGTCCATACTGGAATGGGGAAAATGATGGTGCTAAACTTGATGCATACTTTGGCTTTCTGTATGGCTTAGCATCTTTTAAATCCTTCTGAGGTCTTTTTGAGAACCTTCTAATAGTATGTGGAGAAAACCTGTCAATATTCCTGCTGGAAAAATATGCTGTTTAAAGAGGGAGCAGCAGATCTAGGATGTCAAGCGAATAGGTGCCGAGCTGACTCTTGGCCTGATGTGTTGGTACCATTTGATTTCTTTCCATTGCAATACTAAGCATCCTATGGGATGGCAAAACAAGTCTTCCAAGCAGTGTGGCATCCTAATTTTGTTTTTAACTTAGGTGATTAGCCTAAAAACAACTTGGCTCTGCAGTTTGGATAGCTGAAGCTGGGAGAAGGGCATCTAAGTATTTATGAAAGCAGATGTCTTCTATAGCCACGTGTGTGACCCGGTGAGGAGGGGGGAGTGGTTATGTTTGGGAAATTTCTGAGTATTCATGTGACTGAGTTCTCCAGATACGAAGTTGGCATGTGTGTGGCTAGTTTTATTTAAGCTGTCAGGGTACTGCTGCTTGTGACTGACCTCTCTGGCACTCTGTTGGCTGCTAGAGCCCCCATCCATAAAAATTATCAGTGTCACCTACTCTGATAGTATCCATTTAGTTTTGTAACTGTAGGTGTTTGATGGAGGTTTGCTTTTATGCTGAAAGTTATGGAAGTCCTGATGTTGTCCTGCGGTTCAAAGATGTAGCTTAAGTGGAAGTAATGGTTTATGAAGGGAGAGTCTCAAAATAGTTAGAATTTCAATTTTGCGGATGAAAACCGGTACTAGGGTTGTGTGTGGAATATGTAAAAACTGTCCAGGCTATTTTGTGTTTCAGGCTAGAATAGGCAAAGACTGCGGTTAGGGGATCAGCAAACCTTCTGTCTAGCTATTACTGGGTGGGATGCTCTGTTCCCTCCTGTACAGCAGACCTATTCTTTATGTTGAAGTACATTGTTGAAAATCTCGTTAAACTGAAAAATGTGCTAAAAATGTGGCATGCAACTTGTATGCCTTCTGACTGTTGGTACATGTTTTAAAAACTTTGAGTTGCATGAACTTCCTGCAATTGCTGAATATTTTCTATTTGCAGTGTTGGTAGCCTTATATGAAGAGCCAGAGAAACCAAATAGTGCACTGGAGTATCCTTTTTCTCTTCTGTGAATTGTTTGTAGAGACTTGACATGAAACAGCAGTCCTGCTTCTGACCCGTAGATGAACTGGAGAGGCTCATTTAGAAGACTTACGTTGAGAACACAGTTTTTATGGATGTGTTTTAGCTAGTAATTGCATTCTTACAACCTAACAGAAAATCTGACAGGATGCAAGAGAACTGTGCATATCAGAATGCCAGCAATTATGAAGTTCAGTTATAGGCCATTACAGAATGTCGTAGACCTGCAGCATTAGATTTGAGTACTTACAGTATCTGTGGCTTCTGAAGTTGGCTTCTTCACACTTCCCCTCCCCCCCTTTTTTTTTCTTTTAATAATACAAGAGGGGAAGAAAAATTAATGTCTTTTGTTTCTTGCTGTTTTTAAGCAGCCTCCCTTTTTGGCTATTCCATCTATTTTTTTTGGTTATTCCTTTTAATTCTTCAAAATTTCTGTGTTTAAGAGAGGAAAAGAAGAGGAGGATGTAGTAAAACATAAGAATTTGTCCTGTGTGTACTGATGTCTTTGGTTTTTTTGGGTTTTTTTTTTTGTTTTTGTTTTTTAGGAACATACCACTGAATTCAAAAAGCTTTCTTGTTTTTGTAACTTTATCCTGTAGGATGAAAAGCACTGTAGTAACCTTAAGTGGTTTAATGCAATTTTGGTCATGTGTATTGCAGTACTAACTTAATCATAAGTGTTAAAACTAAAACGTGGTTATGCTATCTAACTGAAGAAGTACTTAACATCTAAATATCAGCTTTCTGAAGCATCATCTAGGAGCTTCAGCTCCTGAGAATCCAGAAATAGAGGCACTTCGCTTGGAAGTGGCAGAGATGAAAGAAAAATACGAAGCTGTGTTGGAAGAAAATAAAAAACTGAAAACCAAGGTAACAGTCTACTTAGTGTTCCTCAGTAGTTCCGTATCACACAACAAGAAGAATACTTTAATACTTAGAATACAGCTAACTTTCTTCTATTAGAGTAACTGATAAATGTTGCTGCATTGTTTAGCCTCGTGGCTGAGGAATGCTGATAGAATTCATTGTAGTAAAGATACTTTTTTTCTTTTTTTTGGATGGGATACTTCTTATATTCTATAACACAGTAGTATTGCTAAACTAGGGATTTTATTTTTTTAGTGGAAGTATGTGTTCTCAAGGCTAACCCCATGTCTTCGTTCAGCCCTGTCTGGATGTGTTTAAGTTGTGTGCTACTATGTAGCTCATGTTTCCACATGAGTTTCAAAAAAGAAAAAAAGCTAATGTATCTATTATAAAGGTTTTCAAAAGGCAAACTGAAGGAGGAATATTATATATTAGTTTGTGTGACCTGGTACAGACTTGCATGTGGCAGAATGTTACCGGTGGAGGCACTCATAACCATGTTGAACAGTAATTTGCACTTTTCAGGTAAAATGACCCTGGTATTCCTCTATCTGCAACAACAGTGGATCTGAAGCGCTAACTAAGGCAGAGCCATTTTTTAATGGGTCTACATGCTGTCTGAAACAGCTCTGAGATGTGAACAACTTCCCCTTACCAGAGGGCACTGACTGTATACTTTACAACACTGAAGAAGGAAACCTTTGAGAACGTTAATAAGCTAGTAGTTTATCTGCTGCTACAGGTTTCCGTGCATTTGTTGGAAGAGAATGGCTGTTGTTACATGTGAAGATCCCTATGAGTTTTTTATTGGGAGACAACTACCTCACCTTAGTTCTGGGAGAAGGGATTCTTGGGCATTACCCCTTTGTATTTCTCATCTGGAGTACCCTCTTGCTGTCCTAGTAATTATCCTCCTTTTCTGTTACCCACTCTGAGTCCTTACAGCTCCATTTGTTATTTCTTACTAGGAAATATGGCAAAGAGCAGAATTTTAGGGGGAGTAGCAATAGACCAGCAGTACACTCGGCGTAGCCGACTTAAAAATGCAACCGATAGTAAGTAGACACATGAAAGCAGAGTAAACTGGGTCTTTGTTTGAAAGAATCCTTTAAAGAGGCCAAAACTTGTTCCAGGAAATTAAGGCTTTCCATAATCATGGGGTATTTTGTGCTTTCACGTTCTTCAGCCTTCAAATGATAACTCTTACTTTACGTGTTCTCTAGTACTAATGTTTTTGCGTTTTCCCTTTCTTTCCCCTACTGTCTTCTTCCTGTCATTCTGACATACTGTAGAAGTTCACAGGGACAGAATGCAGGGAGAACACTACCGTTTAGCTTTTGTTTTTGAGCAGTCCTCTAGCATAAAATACATGCCTTTAACTGTGCATTTATTGGTATCTTGAATCATGTCCAAATAGGTGGTGTTCTTCTGTTGCATTCATCTGTGAAGACCTGTTCTTTTCCTTACATTTATTGGTCAGAATGCCAGGTATTTGGGTGGGGTAGGGGCAGGAAGTCAATAGTTAGGCCCTTAGTGGAGAGAAAACTGATTTTTGGCTTGTGTGCTGGCCATCTTTTGTGGTAAAATCTGCAGGAATGACAAAATGCTTCTTGTTAGTGGCATAGTGATTGCTGTAATTTAGTGTTGCTACGAGAAACACGGGGGTATTTTAATTTTTTTAGGTACTTTGTTTATTTTTAACCTACTCTGCAATTTGCAGAAGGGAAGAATCTTAATTAAGGAAACTGGACTAGCATATTTCAGAGACTCAGTCCTAATGCTTGAACTGTTTTTGAAGCTTGAGCTTATCTTTAATGTAACTGAGGTCAAGTAAACACCTTCATATGTTTATTTGGAAATAACTTTAGTGCATAGTTGCCTTGGCCATAACCTCCGGAAAGCACAATGAAAGCTAGAATGATTACAGGAAATGCAAGTTTGGGTACTGTTGCTATACGAATGATTGCTTCATTTAATCATATTTCAATGAAATCAAAGCTTATAAGGCATTGATCATTATCAGCCGCAATTGAGGAGTACTTAATGAGACCTAGACCAAGAAACAGGGAAAAATTAAGGGCAAGATCTGTCTGCTTGGAAGTGCATTTAAAAAGCGCTCTTGTTATAGCTGCATGATTATACAAGGTGACAAATTGATGTTTTGAGGGAAGGGTTACTTTGTTGCCTGACTTGAAAATGGACTTGCATAAAAATCAATGATGGATTAAGATGCACAAAGTAAATGGAACACTTCCAGACCAAATGTTTTTCTACATTTCTTAATGTAAAAAGTGTCTCTGAAATGTTGCAGCTAACTAAATTCCTCTCTTTAAATCCACAGCTGGCTCAGTATGAACCACCTCAAGACGAGAAGCATGGTGAATAACAGTAGTTTCTCCTTTAATGCCTTGACTTAATAAAGGGCTTCCTGAGAACTGCAGTCCTTTTTTTTTTGTTTGTTTGTTTCTGGGTTTTTTTGTTGTTGTTGTTGGGTTTTTTGTTTGTTTTGGTGTGTGTGTATGTTTTGGTGGGGGTTTTTTGTTTTTGTGGGTTTTTAGTTTGTGTTTTTTTGTTGTTGGAGATGCAGTACCTACTGAACTTACACTTTTTAATTTGCATGAGGTGTATCTATTTCCATGCAGTTCATGTCTCTGGGCCTTGGAGAGTTGATCCAGATACTGTCCGGCCAGTTCTGAACAGAATACAAAATTACTACTTGTAATGGATGTCCTGTGTAATCAGAGTGGCACATGTAAGAGTACAATGTGGAGAGTTCTGCTTTCTGATTAATCTAACAGGGAAAATAAAATATAGGCAGGGCAGAAAATCCAGGAGGGGTGTGTGTGTGACTTGCCATTTCTAATTTCACCTCTATGTTCTGTGGCCCCTGCTTCCCTGAATAGACTTCACAATTCTTCTGAAATGCAAAGTTGTCCTTTACAAAAAAGAAGATACATTTTAAAGAGCTGCATTTGTCTCTTATCCTAAAACTAGGTATTTTAAAGGCAACTGATGATAGGAAAAATAAAGGAAGGGGAGGGGGAAAGAGTACAATAGCTGTCTTGTGTATTAGATCTACTGGCAATTAGTTTAACTTTGTTTCTAGGATGGGTTTTGCAGCTTGTCTTACAGGTGTGGTAGGATGGATCAGAACTTTTGCTAAAGGCAATGTACGAACTGAAATCAAGGACTAATGAATGTAATGGTTGCTTACCTTACTACTCTACATATTATTGATCGGAAGAGACCAGAAGAGAGCAAAACGCAGGGAAAACACTGTGTTAAATCTGTAAAACAACAACAAACCCCACCCTTTTTGTTTGGAAGAAACCCCCAGACATAAAAAATGCCCCACTTTCTGTGTTAAAGAGGTTTCTTAACCTTAGGTTTCCCATAGCAGAGTCTCAGGCAGTAATCCAAAGGAGAAAAAAAAAATAATTATTTGAGCGGTGCAGCAACAAGGATAGCTGCCTCTGGAGAGGAACCCAGAACCAAGAAATTCCTGCACGGTGCTGCCCTTTACAAATCTCATGCGTTTTTCACATGCCTTGCATGCACCAGCTGGTTCAATGGTAATTTGTGGTCTGGGGTCTTCTTGTTCCTCATTGGATTCTTTCTGTCTCCAGATGGGCCATTAACTGTTCTTACCTTGTCGAGTTGTATCCTCTGCTGACCATAGTAGCTTCTGTATCTCCTGGTTTCAGGGCCTTCCTTTATGGAATTAAGTAGAAGTTCAAAACAAGTTCAATTTACCTAGGCGAAAGCTCGCAGCTTGTGGCCTCAGGCTTCAGCAACTTTAGCTACTCATGCTGAGTGCATTCTGTAAAAGTGGTACGCTGATATGACCTAACACTAAGTGATTAATTTTATTTAAACTGAACAACTAACATTCCACGTTCCTTTACCCTCTGCAACGAAGGAGAGAAGGAAGCTCACTTCTAAGCTAGAACCTATACCTAGTGCTAGGTTGCCGCCAGTGGAAGCAGGGAGAGAGTAAGGCTGTGGAAAGCACCTGCGGGCAGCGCTGCGGCTGAGGACGGCAGGGCCCTGGCCCTGGGGGACGCCAGAAGGCGAAGGGGGCGCTCAGCGGGGGTCACGGCGGGCCCCGCGGCCGAGCCCTCGGCGGTGACGCAGGCTTAAGCCTCTCGCAACCGCCGCCGCGCCCCTCTGGAAACACGTTGCTCTTGCGAGCCTTCAGTTAGGGTGGTAATGAAATAACACGTATTTGTTAAAGCTTCGGCCGAGCTGCATGCCTGTACGAACGGCGCCGGCAGAACATTAATGACTCCGTAAGGAAGACGAAGAGCCCTGCTCCACCGATAGCGCTCGCTGGGCGGGGCCGTCCCGCCCTCGCTTTACGGCAGCTTTTGCGCCGCCCGTCCTCCGCGCCCGGGCCGCTGTTCGCCCCGCCCCTCCCGCTCGCGTGCGGCAGCGGCGTCAGGTGACTCGGGTCGTCTGACCGGAGCCACCCTACCTCGCTGCCTTCCTGAGCCAATCAGCGCCGCGGAGCCTGGTGCCGGCCAATCCGGTGCCGGGTTGGGTTGGGCGAGCAGGAGGAGGCCGCGGGCCGGGCGCTGGTGGCTGGAGGGCGGCGGGCGGACATGGCGCTGCAGTTCGGCGGGACGGGCGCGGCGGAGGAGCCAGCCTTGGTGGGGGGCAGCTTCGGAGCCGCGGACTCGTTCCCCAAGGACTTCGGCTACGGGGAGGAGGAGGAGGAGGCGGAGCTGGAGGGAGGCCCAGGGCCTGGCGGGCCCGGCGGCGGCGCGGGTGGGCCCGGCGGCGGCGCGGGCGGGGCGGACTCCAAGCCGCGGATCCTGCTAATGGGGCTGCGACGCAGCGGCAAGTCCTCCATCCAGAAGGTGAGGGGCGGCCGGCGGCTCCTCACCCCCGTTCTCCTTCCCGTGTTGCCGTGCAGGCGGTTTTTGCTTTTTAACGTGGGCGTGTGTGGTGAAGTTGGAGCGAAGGGAGGCTCGGGCTTAAAGACACTTCCTTCCCAGCGCGGACCGCGATCCTCTGCCTTAGAGGGGAAGGTTGTGTAGCACAGGTGGTAGGTAGCCTTTGTAGTTCTTCACTGTAACGCTTCAAAAATAAAAAGTGGAGACGTTGGTGTGAAATTTATTATGTTTTCTTAGGGACATGAGAGCACCGTGAGCGGTACAGGTGTGTGGTGTTTAGCTATTGCTCCGGGTCGGAAGAAGACCTGAGCTGTTCTGCCTAATGATCTTTTGAAAGAGACTTCTGCTTTTGTACGAGCAGAAAGGCAGCCTCTGGTTTCCTTTGGTGCCCTAGACCGAGCAAACAAGAGTCGCTGGTTGAGGAGGAAATAAAATAGTTTCAGTGCCTTAGGTTTGTTGGTAGCTTCGTGAAGTTGTTAGTGTTTCTTAATTAAAAAAAAAAAAAAGACAAAATTCACTCTCTTCATTTGCCATGTAGCTCAAGAGTGGTGTAGCACTAAGAATGATCCTTGTTCCTCAGTGCAAGTTTTGTATTTGCAGTCCCTATTACAAAGTTTTTAGGTGGTATCTTTATGGGAAGGTGTGACTAGTGAAATGTAATGTTTCTCTAGCTCTAGACTTAGGCACCTCAAACTTTGTCAAGTCCAGGTGTGGAATCCTTCAGAGATTTTTGTGCAGAATTATGACTTGTGTAATTGGACTTACTGTACTGTCCTTATGTAATAGGAACCTGGAAAGAGTTCAGAGTACCTGATTTGGGGTTTTTTGGGGATGTGGGTTTTTTTGTTTGCTTGTTTGGTTGAGGTTTTTTTGTCACGGTCACCAGACTTGCTGCTCTTCCTTCATAAGAGGAATTTGTGTGTGTGGTAGGACCTAAAGCAGTGGCTTGTTTGGAGCTGCTGTAAACCTCTCATTTATACCCATTTTTCTTTAAAGGTGTTAAATAAATGAATTGGATTGGGTAAGTAGGGAGTCAGAACCAGCTGTCTGTCATGCTTCAGTAGCAAGCTCTAATAATTAGAAAATCTTACAGCAAGATGTAATGTAGTGCTCCTAATAACTAGCGAATTTCTTTAAAAACTTTGTCTGTTTTGTCTTTCTTTTGCTGTACTTATACTCTTCCTTTGTCACCCCACACTCTCTCCTGTGGAAAAAAGGCAGCTGCTACTTCTGAGACCATCTCATTCATTATCGCAGTTTAAGAAATCCTCAAAATTAAAGCAAAGATTCTGGAAAGCATGAAAATGACAAGACAGCTGTACGTCTTACTGCTGCTAGGGAATCCTTTGGAATACCTGAAAAGCAGTTGTTCGCTTCCAGTTATTAGGTTCTCAACACAATCTTGCTATACTATACCTTTTCTCTCTCTTTTCAGGTACCTCCTTCCACCTACCCGTGCAAATTCCTTTCTGGACATCAGGGCAATAGAAATAGTCTAATATTGTCTCAAGAAAAAAAAGGGGTTTACTATGACTGGGAAAAAAAATGGAGTTTGAGAACCCATTCTGTATTTGGACTTATAGGTAAAGGAGCCTGTTTTTATGTGCAGAATGATCCTGTGCTGCAGTGGGGAGACTGTTTTTGAAGGGCAAGTTGCCTGCTTCGTCTGTACAGACTTCACTGAGGCATGCTTCGTGGTGGCCTGGGACAACTCCCTGTGAAGGGTTCTTGCCTTTGGGTTACTTGCACTGTGAAGATTCTTAGAAAAGTTCTGGCTCTGTTGTTTCCTTTCTGAGGAAAGGGATGTAGATTTCTCAGATACAAACCACTTATTCATGTTTGTAGACAAAGTGTCAAAAAAAAAAGGGGGGGGGGAACTATCCTAGATTTGTTACTTTCTCAGCCACTTGCAATTCCTGCCTTAGATATTCTTCTTGCAGGTGTTGCTACAATGTATCTGAAAAAGTGTCTTGCAGTGGCAGGTTATATTTGATCATAAGCTCTAGTAGTAGGGATGTTGTGGAAGTCATGCTTGTCACTTGATGTGTAGGATTATTGTTTGGTGGCCTGGGAAATTTTTGTTTGTATGGATCAGGCCAACATTTCAGCTGGAAGTGAAATTCCAAATACGGCTGTTCTCTGATTTAAAAAAAACCCAACCAAACTAACCACATACTTCCCTGGAGAGTCTATTCAAAGTTTAAGGTAGTGGGAATGAACGTGTCAGACAAACTCAACTCATGGATCCAAGGAGGGGTAACTACTCAAAAATTGAGACAGAAACTGTGAGTTTTAAGAAAACAAAACCAAACGAAAAAACTAAAACAAACAAGAAAAGGGCAGTCCAAAACCACGGAGGCTGTTCAGAAATACTGCATCAGGAGTGCAGCTTACTTGCTGCAATTAAAAAATAAACCCAAGTGCCGCTGTAGAGAAGTTATTGTAGAGAAAAGGTTGACACGTCAGGAAATAAAAAAAAATTAAAAAAAAAAAATCCTGAAAACTTGGAGATCATGAAAGGTCAGATGTGAATGGGAAATTCAGAGGGATAAAAAAAAAATCCGAACGAGTGTACTGCTAAGAGTGCTCAAACTGACAACAAAAAGTTCTTAAAATACGGTAAAAGCAGGAAGTCTGCAAGGAAGTTGATGAGACCATTGGATGTTGAAGGTGTAGAAGGAACACTTGGAAATGATAAAAGCCATAGCGAGGAAACTCTGCAGATTCTTAGAATTTTACTAGCTTTGTCTGCTCTGCCTGCGAATGCCAAATCAAAATTGCTTGGCATCAGCGTTAGCTGCGTGCTTCCAATCAGATGCTTCCACAGCCTTTTTATTTGCTTTATGAAAGCTGTGTAAAGTGAGTAAGAGTGGGGGTAGATGCTAGGCGCGATAGAAATGGAATTTGATCAAAACTATGTCCTGGTTCCCCTATTACTGTAAAAAAACAATTGGGGAATGCCAGTCTGATGAAATGCACTGCTTTGGGAAGAAGGGGAAAGGGGGATGATGGCACTGCTTCTCAGAGACTCATCTGCTTTAAACTGGATTCACTAATTCTGTCCTGCTCCCTGTGGGAGCCGCTGAGTTCCAAAGAAGGAATGTTGATTTCAGAATGGTTTAAAACTGTGCTGCAAACCCTGAGGATTTTCTAGTCCTTGCAAAACAGCCGCTACATACCTAGAACTGTTCTTACTTTTCCATACAAATGTCCTGCTGTTTAAAACGTCATTTAGATCCTGGCTTCCTCAAAGGTTTGCCTTGAGGAACTGTGTTTTTTTTCCCCTCGGTCTTAAAAATCTAGGCTGATGTACTACTATGAACCTCACTAAACAATCCATTAACTATGCTGGGTGTGGAGTTGTTTGTCTTGCAGGTTTTTTTGACAGAGATTGTTGCACGAGGTCTCCTTAATGGATGACTTCTGTAACTGTGTGAAACATGAAGAAAAAAAAAAATTACTGAGTGCTATATAGAAACATCTTTCGTTTTGCAGTCCTAGTGTTCGACCACCTTATGTTTGTAGTAACTTCTGTAATACATGGTTGACTTGCTGTAGCACGTTTGCTATTGAAACTGACTGCTTTTGCTACAGGCTGCTTTGCTGTGGGGCTGTATGTTACTTCTGGTTGTTTCGGGAAGCGCTAAAATACCAGCCGGGCTTTCTGTGTACTAGCAATGAGTATGTTTTTCATCACTGCAGCTAAGCTGTTCACCAACTAGTGTGAAAGTTTTCATCATTTCTTTAGGGTACTTGAAAGGAGAGGGTCAGCAGACATAATTTAGTTGTTAATAGATGGCAAACTACCTAGCTATTCAGTTCTCTAAAACTGAGATGTTACTTTTATACACTTTTATTGTCGTTTAAAACCATCTGATTATGTTGTATTGTAACACTTGACACCAGACTAAAAGCAAAGTTTCCTTTAGGAATTTCTAAGACTGGAAAGGAACACTTCTTAAAAGCTTGCAGTTGCTTAATTAACATGGTGGCTTTACACCAGGTCTGAATTGGCTAATATAGCAAAATTTGAAAATACTGTGTTAGACTTGCAAGGAAGAAAGGGTAACTGGGATGTCTGTGTCTTTTAGGCAGTAGTGTTATTTAGACTTGTAAAAATGTTTAACTGTATATGGTTCCTTTGTTTTGGTTGAGGGTAGGTATTTCCTTAGCTGATGCAGGAAGCTGTCTATTTACCAAAAGGAAACTGTACACTTTAGAATGCACAAACCTATTTGTAAGATTCAAGTCTCAGAACTTTTACCAGTCTCTTCTAATAAGTTGAGACTATTATTTGTGTTTTTCCAACAGGTGGTGTTTCACAAAATGTCTCCCAATGAGACTCTGTTCTTGGAAAGTACCAACAAGATTTACAAAGATGATATTTCCAACAGTTCATTTGTGAATTTCCAAATATGGGATTTTCCTGGACAGATGGACTTTTTTGATCCAACATTTGATTATGAGATGATCTTCAGAGGAACAGGTGCTCTAATATATGTTATCGATGCCCAGGTAAATACAAATCACTAAGAATCACAAGGAAGTTTTCTTTTTGCTTTGTGTGTGAGAGGAATGATAAAGAAGATAGTAATTTATATTTTTAGATAAGTTCGTATAACATCTGTTATGTATGAAAGGATGCGTTGGCAATCTAACTTTTGATGTGTGGTTTTTAGTTTTGTGAAGTAACTGGAACATACGCTCCCAGTGGAGAGAGCAGAAAGGGACGAGTACTCTGAACTTACCTTTTCTACTATAATAGTGAGACCCTGCTGTGCTAGATGGTCTGAATTATCCTTTCCCTTTGCTCTTGGCTGCTATGGAGTTCATTTAGTAACAGCACACTTCTGATCTCAGTTTCAAGTACTGGTACTATTGAGTATCCGGTAGCTTCTAATGAACTTATGAATTGCACCATGGAAGATTACCTTGTTATTAGGGCCATCTTGGAGATTGCTGCCACTTTTTGCTGGAGTTGAAGTGTAACCTGCCTGTTGCTCTGAAGCCTAGTTCTGTGTAGCTCAGCCTTGTATAGCTAATGCAACTTAATTTACATAACAATCTAAGCTACTTGGATTTCTGACACTCCAAGGTATTGCCTTCTCCATACCTCTGTTAGTTGCAGAAGTGAAGTTCTTGCACTGAAATATTTTGTCCTTGTGCAGTATGGAATAGTTATCAGAGATTAAGCCTTGTCATTCATTCCTGCCAAAACTGATTTACAGGATGACTACATGGAAGCTTTAACAAGACTCCACATTACAGTTTCAAAAGCCTACAAGGTCAACCCAGAAATGAACTTTGAAGTTTTTATTCATAAAGTTGATGGTTTATCAGATGACCATAAAATAGAAACTCAGAGGGATATTCATCAGAGGGCTAATGATGATCTCGCAGATGCTGGGCTTGAAAAACTTCACCTTAGGTGAGTTAAAGATTCTGGCATATGTGATTCTACTGTTGCTGATACGCATACAAGCTAACAGCTTTTAGACGTAATAGTGGCCAGACTGGAGCAAGGCCTTGTTAGTTTCTTAATTTTGCACAAACTCTTGTTACAAAATACACTGCTAAATTTATGGCCAGTCCTCAGCTGTTAGGCTGACTAGAATAAGGCAGGCTACTGTATCAGATTTCAATCAACAGATTTATTCATAAACTTGCTGATTATTCAAGGTCCTTTTACATTCTTTTCGTTGAGCCTAACAGGCTGAATTTGTACATGTGGCCTGGAGGGGCAGGAGCAGGGGAAGGAGAGGGGTAGCTGCCTGCCTTATAGTCCTGGCCAGCACTGACTTTTCAGTGTGATTGGTTTTAAAAACTTAGTCTCTTAATATTTGGTTTGCTTTTAAGGTGTTTTCTACTGACACCTTTAAAACAAACTATCTTTTCTCTGTTTTTACTGCTATTTTGATTCTCATGGAGCCTTTAAGTATTGCCGGTATCTCTCAGTGTTAGCATGAATACAGTGGAAGGCCAGGAATGGGACTTGAAGAAATCTAGTCGACTGTTTAACACCTTTGTGATAAGCATTCTGTAGGCTAAGTGTGTTGCGAAAGCATGTTCAGATTTTTCTCTCTGTTCTCCCATCTCCTGGGGATGGGGGAACTCTGTTTCATGTTTACTCCAGTTGCTCAGAAACTAGGTTCATGGTGCAGTGGCCATGTATATTTGTGATAAAGGCATCCCAGCTAAATTATCCAGCCTTAATGTTAGAAAACATAGCTTTAACATTTCTACTGCAATTCTGAAATGCTCTTGAATCTTTTTTCTTTTTTCCTCCTTTTCCCTCCCTCCTCATTTCAGCTTTTATTTGACCAGTATCTATGACCATTCAATATTTGAAGCCTTCAGTAAAGTGGTACAGAAGCTCATTCCGCAACTGCCAACGCTGGAAAATCTACTAAATATCTTTATATCTGTAAGTGTTAATCTAACAGAACTTTGAGTGAAGTATGTGGAATGGTAAAGCAAGTCCTTCTGCTGGCTAGATCTGCCCTTGGAAGATTCGGGTGGCACTCATGTTGGTGTTCTCTGCTGGCCCAGTTGTCTGCATTAGAAGCTCTTTACTACAGCTAAATTGTACTGGTGTGTCCTTTGCATGGGTTTCTCTAAATACTGACAAAGCACAGTTTGGCTGGTTATAACTGTTGATATGGAAGTTTTCTGCCAGCACGATACACTGATGATTAGTCTGCTAAGGCACTTAGTAGTCTAATGTAGCTGTACTGGCAAAAGACTTTCTCCATAATATGAATTTGGCCTTGAACCAAACTCTCTATTTCATGCGGCCTGTGAGACTTTTGCCCTTATTCTTTTAGTGTTTGTGTTTCTTATAAATTTGTGACATAGAAATATCATAGAATCATTGAATCGTTTAGGTTGGAAAAGACCTTTAAGATCATCTAGTCCAACCATTGACCCTACTTTGCCAGGTCTGCCATTAAACCATGTCTCTAAGCACCACATCTACACGACTTTTAAACACATCTAGGGATGGTGACTCAACCACCTCCCTGGGCAGCCTGTTTGATTTGCTGCTGTATACTTTAAATCAAATAAAATGTCACCCTAGAGACAAGGCTGACGTAGCTTGTCTCATTTAAGTTGTGTCTGTGAGACTGTTGCAGGCATGTGGACGATGTGGAAAAACCCAGTTATGATTGAGAGGAGCTGTGGAGGTCAGACATGTCACCCCATGCTACTGTATAATACTTGTTTCCTGTGTTGGTAGAGGACTGTCTAATAACCTGGCCCAGTGGATAAAGGGCACGTTAATGGCTCACCCTGCTCAGTGTCACGAGGGTATGGAGTGTGGCTCTGATGCCAAAGAATCGTCTGGATGTTCTCGGGACACTGCCTTGGGTATTCAGACTAGCTAGGAAGAAGTGATAAGGAATGCTTCTGGTGCATAAATAGGAATTAAGGTTTGCCAGAAATCCATAGTGTCTATGTGGTAACTTGCTTAACAGCAGAAGGCTTCTGAACTTTGTATGAGCACGTGGACTTTGCTAAAGTGCTTAGTTACAAATGGGATGGTACAATTGGCTTCGTGCTTTTCCATACCCATAACTGCCATAATGTGATACTCTTCATGGAGTCATAAGTTTAGAAGCTGACTTTATTTGCTCTCTTGTTAAAATACACAGCAGCTGCCTCACACAGAAACTGAACTGCCAAGATTCTACAAGCGTAAAATTTAAGTGTTAGCATACTGCTCTGAAGTAACTTGTCTCTGAGCCTCTCACAACCACCGGGTGGTTGTGAATGTGTGGGTCTTCTGGGCTTAATAGAAGCACAGAAGAGGAAAACTACTGAATTTGGGTTCTGGAAGCATAGTAAGATGTAACCTTAATTATGATCTAGTAAATAATAAACTAAAAAGAATGCTAACTGAGTCCCCAGCTTTAGTTTTGTCAACTAGAAGGTAATGTTGATATGTACTATGGCAACAAGGGTATTGTATTTATAAACTATATGCTCTAAATCTTGATTCTGTCTTAAGCCTCTAAATTGTTTATGTTTAAACCACTTCCTGCTATTAAGAATGTGAAAGTGTATGAATTCCACTTGCAATTTTAAAAATGCAGTTATTTTAAAAATTCATCCAAATTCTTTCTCTTTCTGAAGAATTCAGGCATTGAAAAGGCTTTTCTCTTCGATGTAGTCAGCAAAATCTACATCGCAACAGACAGTTCCCCTGTGGACATGCAGTCGTATGAGTTGTGCTGTGACATGATTGATGTAGTGATAGATGTTTCCTGTATATATGGGTAAGTCATGAATACTCTTAGGAAAAAAGTCCTTAGAAGTTGTAGAACAGGTTGCAAACTGTGCAAGTGATGCTGGCTTTGTCATCCAGCAAGATGCTATCGATTGGTCTGTTGAGCACATTGGTTCTGTAAGTAACTAGAATAAAGCCAAATGATTTGGCAGCTGAATCGAGCATTTGTACTTGGTTTGTTTCCCTCCACTCATGGCCTTGGACAGGCATCTGATGTTTGTAAAAGTCAAGTGTTTCATGTAAAATATGAATACTACTGTGTCTTGTTTGGCATTGTGGGTGCAAGTATGTTAATACCTGCAAGTAACTGGGGTTGATAGCATGCCATAGCTTGTAAGTGTAATTTGCAGTCACGTTGCTTTAAGACTTGCTTGCTCTCTGAACAGGGTAGCTTTTGTGAGGTCAACTTGGCTCTTGCTGACTTTTTCTGAGGGATGCATATAGTGCTTGTTTCTCACAATTTATGGCTCAATTACACTGTGCAACGGATTTTTGAAGTGGCTCTGGAGAAGCGGTAACTTATTTTAGAACTGTGGTTGTAGCCTGGAAAATACAGCGCTGCCAAGAAATACCGCAACGTTTAATGGTCTGTCTCCTGACGGGTCAACCCAGGGTTGTGTAACTGTTTAGGTTTTTTTCAGGAGTAAATGCTTAGAAGTAGCTTGCGATACATCTTTTGCTTCTACAATAATTTAACTAACACTAGTAACTTGTAGATAGAAACCAGCATCCTAATATTTTCTTGTAAATGCAGGCTGGTTTATCTGAAGACCAAAAAGTGTCCTGCTCCCTGTTGTGCACACTGTGCTCCCCCCACCCCCAGCCTCGCTAAGGAAGCCTTCGTATTAATTTACTAAAAGTAATTTTGCTGAGATGTCACTCCATTGACCTTTCTACATAGAAGTCCTGCATTAGAATCTTCAAACCAATCACTTGATACCTTACTATGGCATTGCAAACTCAGTAAGACAGTGAGTAGTAGTGACTCCTTGAGTTGAAGGTAAACGATGCTATAACTAATGTACTATACTACCTCCATTAGGAATGCTCAGCTGTAAGCTGAAAACAATATCGACTAAACAGGCACATCTCTTAGTTTGTTATGAAAAGAATGCATACTGATAGCTTGCTCTTAACTGTTAATCTAAGATAGATAGTATCTAGAGAAGGCCTCTACTCTGCTGAGGTCTAGCCTTCCTGAGAAACTTAAGGTGTGATAATGGTCTGTCTTATGGTAGTATTAAAACCTGCATTGCAGGTTCTTCACTTGCTCACCGTTCAGTAATATTCTTCTAACTGCATTTAACAGGTATTTGTCTTGAAGTTATATATACATGCCTACTAGATTATGTCGCGGGTTAACTTGTTCTTTCTTAGGTTAAAGGAAGATGGCACTGGAAGTGCTTATGATAAAGAGTCAATGGCAATTATCAAGCTCAATAACACAACGGTCCTGTACTTAAAGGAAGTAACAAAGTTTTTGGCATTAGTTTGCATTCTTAGAGAAGAGAGTTTTGAGCGCAAAGGTAAGGACGTCCCCCCATTGAATGGCTTTTATCTCCTGTTTTTTGTAAACTATAAAATATTAATATGACTTTACAAGTCACCTTGATTTTTTGTGTAACTAAATTTGCTTAATTTTTTTCTGGGAGGGATTTTATTCTTTCCTTAGAGATAGGTATAAAGAGGTCTTACTTTTATTCTTGGGAATCATCGCTTTAATCGTTGTCCTCCTGCGGAAATGACTCGTGTAGCTAATGTGGCCTGTGTCACTACCATCTGCTATAGTGGAAACAGCAGAATGGAGTAATGTTTATTATGTTCTGCTTGACAGCTGCTGTATTGTGAATAGCCATATTCTCTATCATGTATTGCACTGATGTCACTTTTTTAATGTATGACTGAAGAAATCAACAGTGGTAGGCTAGTACAGTTATGTGGTGGGAACTTAGAACAAAGCATTTAGTACATTGTAGGTCTAACCAACTATAGTTGCTTGGACCTGTAGGAGATGATGGTATGAATGGTCTTGCATATGTTATGGGGTAGAAATGACAGCGTATGTCCTAATTTCAAAGTATTTGACTTAAATGGTGACAGTATTTACCTTGGCATTTTAAAAAAAGAAAAAGCAGATGTGTTCTTTTAATAACTGTACTGTATTTGATCTCAAAAGTTTTTCTGACCAGAATTAGGATATATATCAATGACGTAAAGTACATAAAGGTAACATTCAAGTGATGGTTGTTCTGCACTAGCATGTTTTTTGGGGGTAGACTCTTGTGTTGTCCCCTGACCTGCTATTTAATTATGAATATACACCTTGCATTCCAAATGAGTAGTTTTTTGTTGTTGTTGCAAGAACTGAGACAGTCTAAATACATACTGGCATCAGTAAAGCTTTGTTAAATCTTCTGAACCCAAATTAATACTAAAATAAGTAGCAAAAAACCTGTTGGTTAAATGAAGTATTTTATATTTATTTTGAAGCTCTGTTGATTACGTAAATGTGCTAAGCTGAGCACAGTTTTTCCTCTCCCTTCCTCCTCCTTCTTGACAGGTCTGATAGACTACAATTTTCATTGCTTCCGCAAAGCCATTCATGAAGTCTTTGAAGTAGGTGTTGCCTCCCACAGAATCTGCAACCATCAATCAAGCGCCTCAAATATGAAAGCAGTGACTCACAATGGCACGCCTAGGAACGCAGTCTAGAGGAAAACTAAAGACACTGGATAAGACTCGTCAGCTCTTCACTCCAAAGTTTTGTGGAACAAGAGAAGAGTAGTCTGAAAGCCTGAAGTATGTTTCACAGGAGACGAGTGACACTAACTGTGGAACAGCAGCTTGTAACTCATGTTGGACAACTGAAACTACTGTAAAAATACTTTGAGGCCAGTGGACTTAGAAATGCCGGTTTGAAACCAGCTTTATTGCAAGTGCAGTGGTTTTTCAGTTTGGAGTCCTGTTTTAACAGTTTGTCTCTGACTGATTGCCCAGTCAAAACTTACGAATGATTGAGTTGAGTTTTGTGTGAAACACTGAATAGTCACTTGCTCAACTCTTTTTTTTTTTTTTTTTTTAATTTAACTTGTA